>JABUIW010000245.1:3248317-3263170 GCA_013363375.1 Menidia beryllina | reverse complement strand
GGGATTTCATCAGGTTTTCGCTGGAAAATGTTGTGTTACCAGCTTTTAAATGCCAAGATGCAGCAAACCTCTGCAGAGATCCTATTTCTAGATCAGAGTTTTAAATATTTGACAGGAGGTATTTGACTCTTGGTGTTTTTGTACATCAAGAATGCATAAAGTCGTAAAACAAGTGTGATTTTACAACTCCATCTAAGGCTTTTTTTTCATTAACATCATTGTTGCGCTCTGATTTTTTTTTATTTCTAACAATTAGAATTTGATAGTGAATTATTATCAATTATTGATATTAGTACTCTCAAGATTATTATTAAATTGCTATCGGCATCGTAATACAGCAGCATTTCCTTTGTCACATGCACGTGCGTGCACACATAAATATGAACATTACAAGACCAAAAAAAAAAACAAACTAAATTAATCAGGGGGAACAAAGCTCGTTTGAGCCCGCAGTTGCATGTCAGCGTTTCCTCCCATTTATGTAGGAAGCGGTAATTTATGCGGGTTAGCGGTGTCCGTTAATTATTATAACCGGCACATCTGTAGCTGTCAAAAACAGGCTGAAACAATTTCATCTGCGAGCAGCGAAACAAACACCGCCGCCGCCTCTCTCTGTCTCATGCTCTGTAGTGTAAAGGCCTTTAATCAGGCCCTGGTGTATTTTCTGTTTGTTTATTATGTGATAGTGAGAACATAGCCACCGAGTGTGTTATGTCGTCGCCCGGCCTCACAGAACATTTCCCGGGGAGGGGGGAATTGATAGGCAGTTTCATAATTAAACAAATTAATGAGTTTATTCGGTGAGCAACTAAACACTTACTACAATGCCAGCTCTTATCTCCACAGACACAAGAAAAGTCTCACTGTGTTGTCATGGTTATTTACGCCACGACTTCCAGCATGTGTTATTGTAAGTCTGTTTTTTTTTTTTTTTCTGTTCTGTTTTGTAGTTCTTTGCATTAAGCAGCCACCCTGCAACGCATTCAGTGTTTTCATGCTGCTTTTAAAGCTATGCAAATCGTCGTGGAAATACACAACGGAAACATCCTCACCAGCCGCTTCTGACCATCTTTTTTTGGCTAATGCAGTGGTTCTCATTTTTGTTCATCACCAGAGGCCTGAGGAATAAATCCTCCCTGTCTTCTAATATCTGGCTGTGTCATAATGGCCCCTCTGACAGCAGGCTATTAATGAGCAGCCATTTTGTGCCTTTGACTGCAGTTGCACTGGGCTTCATTAATTTCAACATGTCTCAGAGGTGAGCCGAGTTCGTGTGGCGGGGGGGGGAGTGTGCGCTGGTGAAGTCGTGTCTCCTGAGACACAACACAAGTGATGTTTGATCATGACTTTTTGGGCTTTTCAGCATTCAGTAAAGCCAATCCAGACGTGGTCTGAGCCCCGTTCCCGGGTTTTTAAGTAGCTAGCAAACCGGTTCCCAGCAATAAACGACGACGTCCCAATCCCTTGTAGCTGCGGCCTGTTCCACTACGCGATGAAGTGAGAGACGAATTAGAGGATGCAAATGCCATTCGGTCACCTCCGGGTGTTTGCAACTTCTTCTTCAGTTTTTTCTCCTGCGCTTTCTGTTTCATTCCCCACGTTTTCACAGCATGTGTGTGTCCCATCCGGCGTAACAGCGGGAGGGATGATGTCACGTTCTGCCTGCTAAATGAACAGGAAGGGCTGCAGAGATAGTCTGTGGCATGGCAGCAAGAGTAGGTACAAATAACCAGAAAATCTGTGTGCGTTCATATTGTTCTTGCAGTTGTTCCTGTACGTCCCGGTTCCATTTTCTCAGTAGCAGCACCTACCGTTTCGGGAGAAAACTGCAGCTTGTTCAACATTCTCGAGGTACAGGTGTTTTTTATGGGATCGCGTGAACGTCACAGCGCACAAAATCGCTAATCCAGCAAGAGCAATATGAATATAATATTAATGCTGACGCCGTGGCAACAAGCATGCCCTCCAAATGTGGGGTCATGTCGGCCATTTGTGACGCGGCGAAGCACACAATCAGACTATTTGTGTCTGGAGTTTGTCAGCAGGTCCAGAAACTCAGAATGTTACACTTTGTAGTTATTTTTTACCGTATTAAAAAGCATTTTGAATGTCTCTTTCCAGTTTTTGTGATGGCAGCGTTAGCATCGTGGTGGTAGAAAGAGATGTTTCTTTTTCTTCTCTCCGCCTGCCCTCCCTCCGTCTCCCCACTCATCGCTGATATATGTCTCTCCACTTCGAAACACCCCCTCGCCTCCCTCACCTCCGTCCCATCTTTGCTCCCCTCCCACCAGCAGAGACAATAAATATCATGTCACGAGGATGGCAATGCTCCTTCATGGAACACTGCATGTTTATTAGAGGCAGGAGAAGTTTAAGAGAAATGCTAACAGTGTTCATTAATGGGCCGCATCCGCGTTTGATGAGGCATGGCACATCCCAGCCACCGGCCAAACGGGGGGACGGGCGGGGATTTTCGGGGGAGGGGGGGGGGGGGGGGTGACGGGCATAACGGCCACTGGTAAACGGCCGGTAATTGCGTCCAAATTGTGCGGCGAGAAGGCCTTTCAAGGACTGACAGTGACGGAGCAATTATGGCAAGCCAAGCGAGCTGTGTCAAATTAGCCCTCTCCTTGCCTTCCTCCTTACTCCAAAGCCCGGCCCCCTTCTGCCCCCCCCCCGCCGCTGATGGGGAGTCATATTTCTCTGCAGCACGGAGCGATAAACCCTTGATCCTGAGCGATGGACAAGACGAGTCATCGACGTTTGACGATTCAAAGCGTAAATAGCTTTGGTCGTGAGTCTGAGCAGGTACGGACATCAAGTTTCAGTCGGAGGGAAGGAGTTTAGAGGAATTGGGGGGGGGGTGACGGGGGGGGTGTGTCTCACGCTCAGCTTCCCAACTGAGGGCGTCCTCACCCGGGAAGGTCAGCAGTCAGCGCCGGCTGTCGGGAACAGATCACACACCCCGGAGTGTGCCTGACTTTGGTAATTACATCTGACTGCTGAGTGGGATGTCTTCTTTTGTGGGCCCACAATGACTGCATAATTTATAATTAACCGCAGTCGGCTCAGTCACAAGCACGTTCATCAAGCCTCTTTGTTTTTGGGTGGGATCCTTTGGACGGATTCCAATTTGCCACCGTGTTTTTCCATTCACTGTTTTAATAAACTTGTAACCACAAGCCTTTTTGAAATTCTTCTTCTCTCATTTATCCACCCCGCACTCCATAGTGTGTTCTTTTTACGATCCTCTCGCCGTTGTTGATGCAAAGTAGAGAAAGAACAACTTATTGGCTGGATATGCAAACTATAGCTGGACCAAATGGGTTTTATGAAGATCACAGTGGAAGGGGATCAATAGGACTCATGATTCCAGGTGTCAATCCATACACACAAACACACTGGAATCGATTTGCGGCCATTGATTCGAAATCGTGGCTCTTTGGCTCTGGTAAAGATGGGAACATGTTTGTGCGTTTTATGACAGAATGCAGACAGTGATTAGTCCAACAGCGTGGCCAGATTAGCTATGCTGACTTTGATTTATGATCGTAATGCATATTAAATAAACCTCAGACACTATGTGCGGGGTTTGAGTTATGATTAAAGCGGCATAATTTATGCGCTGTAATGTGATAATCATCTCATGAATTATGTAAACAATTATGCCCATAAATTTTCCAAATCATCCGAAAGCCGTTCTTTGGACCAAGTTCTTTGTGTTTTTTTTTTTTTTTTAAATGTAGAACGGAACCCTAATTTTGATTCAATTTCAAGGGGAAGACATGGTTAAGATAAGGTTAGAAAAGTGGTGGATGTGGGTGGAGATAGGTTAGGTTTTCAGGAAATTAAAGTCAGTGTAATGTCTTCTGTGTGTGTGTGTGTCTGTGTGTGTTTGTGCTCCTCCTCGCATGTGCGTCCATCTAACTTCCAAGTCGAGTCCAAGTAAATCAATCTTGTAACTGCCATTAATGTCACTTTCAGCTCATCATTCTCAAATTATAATTAATAATAGATAGCTTATGGGCATAAATGTTAATGCAGAATTGCATAGAATTTTATGTTCTGGAAATGACAGGACTTAGTTAACCTCTCAGCATTCAAGAGTTGCTCCACTTCCAGGAAGAAAAAAAAAAATCCTGATAAGTGCCAGCCGGCTGTAAACTTTCCCGACAAACTTTCTTCTTGGTCTGAACCAAGAGCCCTCGATTATTGATTTGAATTTTTGTGCTGAAAACAACCTGTCAGCGCTGGTTTCTGGTCACTGTCATGATGCTAGCCATTTGTCCAGAAGCAGAAACTGGTGGCAGCTTGTTTTTTTTTATATAGTCAATTATTTTCATTACCTTTTTGGGATCTTTGGGACTCTTCGACTTCCTTCTGTATGTGATAAGGCAGATTCAAACCACAGTAACAGGACCCAGCCCAGAGACCAGGTATTGATTAGCTATTAACCCACTGACACTACGTAATCCAAGCTAACTGCTCCCACATTTGACGGCGGCACTGTGAAATGAAAGCAAGGTTGCCTCAGGACGAATGTTTTTTTTTTTGGCCGTGAAAACTCAGCTGGTGAGAAGCATCTTTGCGGTTTTATTACATATTTATGTCATCTGCTGTTCTGTTCTCAAAGCATGATGAGTACACTGAGGCCGAGTTGCCTCCAGGATTAATTATTAACCCTGTCCTTTGCACAACCTGACCTAAAAGGGGGCCCGCGGTTCCACTTAGAAGCAGAAAATCTGTTTGGAAATCTTATTTAAGGGTGTTGTTTCTTGTCAGCATGCTGTGCCACTTTTAAGTAAAGACTGAGATTTATTTATGCAGTCCACATGCCTTGCTTCAATTAGGGCAATATCTGTACCAAATGGTGTCTTTTTTTTTACAGTTTCCTAGAAGTGAGGAAGTTCCTGAGAGCCACTGGAGCTAGCAGACCCATTCCTCTAAGCGGGGGTGTGTCGTTAGCATAGAAGAGCTTTTTCCAGCCTGTCTCTCCTGTCCGTGGTATGTTTTTTTGTTTATTAGAGGGAGTCACGGGTCCTGTTGATTATTCATAAGCCATTGTTTTCAAGCATGAACTGCTCTATTCATATTTGTCAGCTGAGTGTCAGTGGATGGCACCGGCACGCCTCCCGGCACCTCCAGAGACTCTCCTTCTGACAAGGACATTTTTTTTTTTTCTTTTTTCTTTCCTCCCCCATCTTCTTCAAGCTCCCGCTGTAATGAAAACTAAATACGCACGTCTTCCCCCGGCTGTCTCGCCCAACTCCCAACATTCTCCTCTCCCCTTTATTTTATCCTCCTCTCCCTGCTTTCCCCGACACCTCGGCCAATGGGAGTTGCGTCTGTGCCCCGCGGTTGTCAGTAGAGACAGCCAATAAGCAATCAAAGTGGCCGGTGGCTGAGACAAAGGAGCACTCTGCCTCTTTCTGAGGTGCTGCGGCGGCCGTACGGAAGGGCTTGCATGTATAATTAAGTGAGAAAAGGAAGCCGGGGCCACTTAATCTTCCCCCTAATGGTGATCCGAGCTCCATCACCGGGGCCCCTCTAGGGGGGCCGTACCCCAAAAGACCCACTCTCTGGGTCAGCGCCGTACCCCAATTGTCACTGGCAAATCTTTTTTGCGGTCTGAAGGAGCTGTTTTCCTGGAGTGCTGGCATTGATCCATTCATCATGGCTTTGTTCCTTTAGGAACTCTTGAGGGGAACACCAAAGGTCCGCCGCTCGGGCTATTTATCATCCAAAAAAAAGTGGAGGGATGCATATTTCAAAAAGAGTTTTTCCTCACAGCTGGCGATAGGCTGACATGGAACAACACAATGTTTGTCGTGTTGTTACTGGGATTTCCAGGAAATGTACCTGTTTGATTACTGGTTCTTATAAATACACACAAAACATATTTGGAGGTCTTCTGACAGCCTCCTTTTGAGGTGGAGAGAAATAATATCCACATTTGGGATATTTTTAAGCCTTTTCTTTTTTTCTAATTCTGAATTATTTCCTCCTAAACTGATATTTGGCCAGATTAATTGTCCAATTTATTTGGAACTCCATTAAGGGTCCTTTATTTTTTAACGCACTGCTTTCCAGTCCAATGCCGACTCTTCCAACATGTGACATTTTTCACATGTGCTCGTGTTTTTAAAAATGAGCATCCCTTCGCCTAAATGTTTAATATGGCTTTGGCAGCACAATTGGCCATGATGTAATAGTCAAAGTTTGCGAGAGTGGGTTTAAAGTTTTCATTCTTTATTCATACATTTGGAAGCCCCCTTTTTTCTAGCATTTGTTTGCTCAGATTCAGTGAGGAAGACGGTTACCAAATCCAAATTTCTTTATCTGTTGATAGAAATGTATTGAGATATGAATAAACCTAAAGGGAAATTTACCCTGAGCTCCGTTTTTTTTTTTCTTTCTGCCAGACAAGCTGTGTGTCCTTTCTTTAAGGAGTCTTCAGGAGCAGTGCTCCAGTCAGTGTTGATCTCCGGGCTCTTGGGAGGATTCATCCCTCCATCAGACCTGTTGTCTCGTGTCCCTTAGCAGAACTCAGCCTTTTTCTCCCCCTTTCCCTTCCTAAAGAACAGCCTCTTGACAGCCACCCATCCATGGAGAGCAGTTCTGATGGTTTTTCTTTCCGTTTAGAATGTGATATACAATCTTTTCGCTACTATTTTTTTTATATCCACCTCTTTTCTACTGTTGCATGTCTGTCGTAAATTATATCTATAGGTGCATCTACACATAAATGAACCGATAATATAAGGCCTTAATTGACTTACTTTACTATTTTATTTTTTCTGTGATGTGTTGACAACATTGGTTTCCCCTTTGAGCCTTTTTTACTCTTCAATGATCCGATATCCGATGCTCAGGAACGAAGAAACGACTAACAAAGCAGCCAGTGAACAAAGGCAAACATTTGAATATCTTCTGAAGGCCCACAGAACAATCACTCAGGACCAAGTTTACAGGGAAAGCCGGCCTGCTTGGGGTGGACGAAGATTCGGATAATTGTAAAAATATACCCGTTTCCTTAGTTTAGCTTTGTCTGCGGGCTGCCTGTGTTAAAGTACACATTCACTATGATTAGACACACACAAAGCAAAAGCAGGTGCACCGTTTCCCCCCGAGAGACAAAGCAAGGCTTGGTTTGATTCCCCTGTTTTCCATTGACACAGCTAAAGGCGGCATAATGGGCCTATTACAGGCTACCTGCATCATGCTTAATTCATCAGGGTGGGTTTTTTGCCGCACTTCCTCGTACGATGTATACAAAGCAGCAGCTAACAGGGTAGAAATACTCCCAGGGCCTCCAGTGTCAGCCTCGGCTCTCCAAACCTCTGGTGACCCCTCCATGCCTTTGGGATGGAGGTGAGGATCGAGGGGAACCGATCCAAATGGAGCGCCTTGTGGTTATCCTTCTCAAACAGACTATTATGTGGTCCCAACACTGACACTAATGGGATGTTACGATTTGAAACGATTTAATGGCTCCCAGGTTGGGGCCCCTAATGGCCCTCTTTATACGTCAATGTGTATTATGAATGGCAATGACAGTGTTGTGAAGTCCCTCTGTTTCTCTGGATTCCTTTTTTCTCTCTCGCTTTTTAAAGCAGGTGGCGTGACAGGTATCGTTTTGCGCGCTCACGAAGCAGCAGAGGCTCCGAGCAGAGCTTCCGGATGCCTGTTACAGCTCAAGTGTTCATTAAATGACTTATCTGACAGATGCTCGAAGCAGGAGTGAAGATAAAGTTGTTTTCTCCCCTTTTATTAGCTGACAACAGTAAACAGGGCCAGCTGTTTTCAGCAGCTGGAGACGACAGTGAGCCAGAGAGCGGAGGGCTTGTGTTGATTTGTGGGAAGCTTTGCGATGGATCAATTTAAACTCACACAGCTGTTGGAAAACACTAGCAGGAGAGGCAGAGAGATCATTTAGAGGAGGTAAATAGATCTGCCACCATAGTGGCTTGAGGAGAAAAAATAAAGCTATCAACATTCACTCACTGTCAAAATGTCTGGAGACAAAACGCTTTCTCTCTTTTTCTAAATATTTCAGACTCGATCGCTCTCACATGTTCGCGTTAGATAGATACGCCTGTTTGCATTGAGCTGTGCCACTTTTTAAATGCTTCTTTTGGTGGATAAATCTTGTTTTCCCCCCTTTTTCCAGTTCTCTGAAATTATCCTTTTATTGCACTTCATTGAATTTATTTTATTGAGTTCCTGTGTCTTCTTCTTAGATAGATCCCCACGGGGCATTTGCCTCACAGGCTAAAACACACTGTAATTAGATTAGTGGTTGTGAGAGCAACAGCGCCTGAATGGAGGTGACAGTTGAAACAAGAGTGTATTTTAGTCCATAATGATTTTTTAGCATAAGGACTCTGTTGCCTTTCCTTACAATAATCATAAATGATCCAGATTTAAATCCTAAACCTAAAAAAATATGTTTTTCTGCACGAGTCTTTCTCAAACTAATTCAAATATTATATCTTTTGGATATGGATTAACCGTTTTTCACTGAACCTTTGCATTAGTTTGCAGATATCAGAAAAAGCTTTTCCTTTTTTTTTCTTTTCTTTTTTTAGACTTTTTTAAAAACTTTTGTAAAATATATTATTCTCATTGTTAGGAAATTCAGACTCTTCAAACTTCACGTGCAGAAATCATCTTACCACGGAGACCCTGCACTTTCTCCATGGCCGAAAAGACCGTGTTGACATAATTGATGAGTTTCATTTTAAGTCCTCCCCTTTCCGTTTCCATCCTTTAAGTCTGCTTTGCATTCCTCGTGGACGTTTCCCAACCTGGATTAAAGCTATTGATCACCAGCGCTAAGCCAGGTGAGGAGGGGAAGCTAATTGCTCATTGCAGGCTTTCCCATTGAACGTTCTTCTCCAAAAAGCCAGCAGTCATTTGTATTGAACACTCGTAAATAAGGAGGCAGACGGGGAGGTGGACTCTTCCTCATTGTGTAGCCGCTGTTGATGGGCTCAATAGCTCCGAACCCTCGGGTTTACTCCTTCAAAGCCTTTTACACGAGCCACCCAGCAGACTCCACTCACATAGTTCAAGGACAATACACAAAAAAATGAGTATATATTCATACGGACATACGGATAAATATAGAATGTGTGTGCCCGGTGGACTTTTGGAGGGGTTGGTGTGCCGGTGCGCTCTTGTGAGGGAGACAGAAGGAAAAGCCCAGAGGATTGACAGCTCTGGCAGTCATTACACGCTGGATTGAATGCTAGATTAGTCCAAAGTGGCTCAGGGTCAAGCGGCTGCCTGCTCCCTTTTGGCACTCAATGACTTTAATACCAGTTACTGTATTAGTCAATTACTCCGCAGGCCGGGCTGCCCCCTTATTACGGGACTCCCTGCTCCATGAGGCATCCTCTTTTTATTGTTATTGACTGCCATTGACCTGGCTTTGTTAATAAAGGATATAAGCCAGAGAGACTATACAGACGTGTGTGTTTTTTCCTCTTATCCATTAAAGATTCAGAGAGCGAGCTCCAGCGTTCGGAACTTTTCCCCGCATGAAATTCCGAAACTCGAAACTTGTTGGACTTGGGATTTTTTGTTTTGTCTCGTGAACTTCACAACACAGCAGGAGCACCTTGTCATTAGATCAAACTCCCCTGCTCCCCACCTCTCTTCCACTCTCTCCGTCGATCAGGGCTCCGCTCCTCCCATTAGCTCCGATGTTAAATTGCTCTTGTACGATTGTGTCACCGGGCTCTCCCTTTCCTTTCTCCTGGGTGACTGATATGACCTTTAGGTACACCGGCTGACAATTACTGTCACCGAGAAATTGAATTATTAGCTTTCTCTGCCAACGAAGCCGCGGGTAGGTTGGTTGGTAGTTGAGAGTAAAATGCTGTAATTACTTAGCTAAATTGCCGTATTATATTTTTCGCCACTCCTTTTCCTCTTTCATTCTCTCTCATGAGGGATATAAAAGCAGGGTGGGAGAAAAAAAAGGGTGTTTAGCTCATGAAAGAATGATTTTGAATGTCCCCTATAACCTTTTCAAGGTGTTGATTGTCAATAGGAACAATTTAGTGATGTCAAGGGAGGAGCCAGAAGGAAAGGTCGCACTCAGTCCTTTTTTTCTTTCTTTTTTTGTACCTGTTGGTTAGCATGACTGTCTTTATATTTCCTATTCTCTTTTTAATTACTTTCTCTACCAGGCAGTCAACAATTGATTTGACCTGAGTATTTCTCTCCTCCAGCCCCTCTCTTTGTCACACGTACACACACACACACACACACACTGCAGACTGGTCAGCCTGAACGTGATTACTTTTTTCCTGTACTCCAGTTTCTGTGTGAGTACATTATTTCCTTTGCTTGGCAGCTTGCTTCACAGCCTGTCGGATCTCTCCGTTTGATTACAGTATCTGGATGTTTAGCACAAACCTAAACTGGGCTTTTGTTAATTAAGGAGCCTTTGAAGGGGACTGATGGCTGCGAGGGCCTTCGGGGGTCACTTGGCCAAATCAGAAAAGAGAAGGGAAGACTATATGAAGGTTTCAACTGCTTAGAAAAGAGTAAAGTATCAGAGACAATGAAATCCTCCTTTTTCTTAGCCATTGTCCCTCTGGGTTTTACATCTGTATTAACCTCCTCATCTTGTCTCTAAATAGACAAAAGCATTAAAAGATACAAAACATACAGCACATACATCCAGCCTACACAGCCTAACGACTAATTAAAATCCTTCTTTTATCTTAAATGCCAAAAGGTGGACATGCCAAAAGGTGGACGTATTAGATAAAATGTAATTATCTGTAAAAGTTCCCTCCAGATCTGTCTTGAATGCGTGTAGTGGTTTTACTGTGAAGAGATCTGTATTTACACCTCAGAAAGGTGAAGACGGATGTCTAACTGTTAGGTGTAAACTCAAGATTTGCAATCATTTACAAATCTTTGTAACTGGTACGTTACCCATTGACCTATTTTCTATCTGACAAATGAAACAAAGCAGTTGTGAAACGTGAGATATTTAACTATTCCATGAAAAGGCCACGAGTCGCTATGATGCAGAAACACCAGCATGTTTTCTGGGCCAAAGTTCATCTGAAATGAACGAAAAAAGGCTCAGTAGTGCATATTCATTTTTCTCGGTAAATCGTGGATACAGCCACCTCTTTCGAAAGGAGAAAAAACACAAAAACTGACTAATTCTGAGTGGCCCTGACCTCTGACCCCATCACTCAACCTGTTCAAATGATGATGTCGTCTTAGCACAGAAGCTGTTGATAAACCCACCTGTTAAGCTGTAAAGTGAGGAGTCATTTTGTTCATCGCATTTCCCTTCAGTAATTGAAACATTTGTGCCCCATTGCATTGTGGGTTATCTGCGGTATTCCATTTGTGGTGTCAGTGTCAGATCCACAGCGAATCTCCTGGAAATCTTGCAAAAGCGCCCAAATGTTTAAAGGCCGATGAGATGTTATATTCCACCAGCTGTGAAGAGGCAGAAGCATGGAGGATTATAGCAGTTGTGCTGATGAAGAGGAGGCCCTGAGAGAGGGAGTGCATGGTGTGTCTTGCTTAAGGTCGAGCTTGCCCGACCGTTGTCAAAACGGGACAATTTGCATAGCCCATAAAGGACATTTATGCTCAGTGCTGCGTCCCAGCAGAACCCCGATACTCTTTGTTTTAATTGTCCGTGAACGAGACATTGTTCTTTATGATTGGAGTCTGAGGAAAAATTTCCCCAAACCGGTTCATTGTTACTGGAGACACATCATAGGGCCTTCATTATTTTTCACTCTGATATAAAGAATATGTTATTTGAATTTACATAATTCTCAGAACAGCTCCAAAGCCACTTCTATAAATAGCTTTATTCAACTTGAGAGCAGATTCAAATGAAGGCAGAAGCCGTAATCTCCTCCAGTGTTGTATCTTTGTCTCTCTTTCATAATGCTCCTGCGTGTCTCCACATCCCGTCTTTGTACATCTAGCATCGGTTTGTTATGCACGTCATAATCGCCCATGCTTGATTACTGCAGTGCGCCCACCAGCCAGTTGGACGATTCATTTGTTGTTCAACTTTTCCGGATTTCCGGCCGACTTTGTGGGGCGCTGGATGAACCGGTGGCGTGTTTGGAGCCGGGGCTTGTCCCACTTTCTTGTATTTCTGAGGAGGGCCTCGAGGTGCTGTGGCACAAAGACAGAGTTAAGCATCCACAACCACCCTCTGGACCTCACACTCGGTCCAGTTCCTGCTTCTGCTCGGCCGGTCAGCTGCCGTTGGTCAGTGTTCAGCAGCGCATGGCCGACCTCAGACCGACCATTCGGGGTGCAAAAAAAAAAGCTTTCTTGGAAGAATGTACAAGAATCCAGTTCTAGGCAAGAAACCTTGTGATGGTGCATGAATCTCGAAAGACAGGATGTGATATATTAGTCGTAGTCTGACCCCAGAAGACCAGTAAAATGGATTTAGAACGAACCCTTGTTAATCCAAATTCTCCTATTGTTTTTGTGTGGCCCTGAGCACAAAACAGTTCAGTATTCAGGAAAGTTGACGTCGTTTTGGAGTACTCGGTGGCTCGAGTATCTGTAAACTCAACTCTGAATTTGTCTCTCAGCTCCTGCCTCTCATTCCTGGCGGTATTAATAATACAACAACATCCATAAAATTGAAGCTGTGCTTGTATTAAAACACGGTGGGCCCAGGACGTAGCCAAGGTCACCGCCGTGCTTCACTCTTATTCTCCCTGCACGTGGCCAGGGGGGTGGGGGTGGGGGGGGGGCCAGCCACCGGTCGTCCCGGCGCACGGGGGCGAGGGCCGAGGCCGAGGTGCTTATTTCTCCCCGTTTTTTTCCCCTGGAATAAGCGATGAGCGAGCCACCGGAGACCTCTGCGGGTTGCGCCGCGCATAACCTTTTTCATGCAACGGATGTGTCATCTGCATTCTTTGTTGTGTTAAGAAGAGTTAAATGACCGCTCGGGACGGCTACGGTTTGACCTCTGACCCCCGCGGATAATGAGTAAGATCAGGAGCGGCAGGTATAATTGACTGTTGAGCTTGATGCTATCACATGCCTCTGTTTTACCGCCCGGTACAGACGATACAGACACAGAGGAGCAATTATGAAGAGAGACAGACTTCCATTTCCATCTGACAACGGGCTAAAAGGACCCGCTCTCCTTGCCTCGGCATGCAGACGGCTGGAGAGTTGGAAAAAGCTGCGGAGGGTGACAAAGGCCAACAGCGACCGGCGTCTCACCTCAGACTAATAGTCCTCGCAGGTTTTGGAAATATGGCAGATGAATTTCATGATGTTTCTATTATTCATTAATTCCCAGATAGGAGTGGAGAGAGATAATAAGGACGAGGCAGGCGGGCATCTGTGGTTATTGATTACAAGGCTGAAAATATAATGAAGTGGATAGCGGGCTGTGGTTTTACTCCTTGGTTTGGTGGCCCTCACCTATAACTGCATGTCTCTGACAGTGAAAGGGCACGTTTGTTGTACCTGTGCTGTTGTGATCTGGTGGTGGTGGGGGGGGGGGGTTACCCTTTCTCCGTCCCCCCTTTTTAAACAATCACATGCCGTGGAATTCATTCGTCTTGGTTTGGCTTTGTGTGGGAGGTGACGCGCAACCAGAAGCTCCCATTGTTGCCGAAAATTGATGCGGCTAACGACGTAATAAAAACGTCCCAAACTTGCCACGCCGCGTGAGGAAGAGCTCCTTTTGTTCCCGGAGAAGCCGGTGGACGGAGGAGATAACTGCCGGCTGTTTTTTTTCAACGCGCGAGATTAATACGCGGGGCGGTTAGAGTGGGCCGTTTTGTATCTCTGTTGTCACCGGCCCATCTCTTTGTGCGCTTTGACGGGGATCACCAGCAGAGATCCTGCTCCCCTGAACGGTAAACAGTCCCCCCCCCCCCCCCTTCCCCGGACAGCTCATTTGTCTTCCTGTTGGTGACAAATGATATTTCTCCCATCAGGTTTAAAACACTCCACATGCAGGAAGAGTAACTTCATTTAATCATTAAAGTGGGCTTATCAGCTGAGTGGGGTGATGAGTATCTTATGCAGACTTTGCAATTGCTCATAATTGCCTTCCTTAGAAGCGCCGAATACAACTGATGACACCAGTTTCAAATCAGACGTGTTTTTCTTCCTTTCAGGCAACTGATGCTTTTCGAATCGCCGCTTTATTTATTAATATAGCTTTTTCTTTTTCTTTTTTTTCCCTCCCCGTCTCATGACAAACAGTAACCTGACACGGCTGAATTACTGAGCTGTGTCTGAGGACTAATGAGAGAAATTTCCCCGGAGAATCTTTATCTATTGCTCCTTGGAGAGCACCCCGGGGACTCTCTCTCCTGTCTGTCACCTCCTCGCTCGGGTCCGCCACGCCTCCTCATCGCCCATCTACCCCTCTGCCCCTCCGCCGCCTGCCCATCAGCCCCCTTTCACCCCTCCCAGCCCCTCCCCCGTCACTCATTGACACCCCTGTTTCCTCTAACACTATCATGTAGCACAGCCATTTCACTTTTGCACCTTGCAATTAAAACCAGAGAAGAGGTGGAGGGAAAAGAATACTCTTATACTTTCAACCCCCATCCCCTCACCCCCCTGCCTCCCCATCAGCAACCTTTCAGAGTTCCTCTTTTCTTCTCGTTCGCCCTCCTTTTTTTTTCTTCCAGCTAGCGATGCACATGCACGTGTTAGAAATTCCAAGTTTACGAGAATTGGGATGGAGTTAATTAACAAAGGAAATCTCACCGCTGCGATCAGCCGAAGTCGATAATTTAAGCTTTTTAGCTTTTTCTCCTGTGTGCGTGTGTGTGTGTGCGTGTGTGTGAGCGCGTCAAAACAAAA
>JABUIW010000245.1:3221841-3243317 GCA_013363375.1 Menidia beryllina | reverse complement strand
TGCAAATCGGGTTTTCGATATTTGCGTGCGGCGCCGAGCCCTCCGACAGAGCTGATTGGATCGGGGGTCCCATCTGCGACATCAGGAGGGGGATCATCTGTGTGGATTGCTCAGAGGCGGCTTTATTTTCATGGTAATGCCGTACAGCCACGTGTGGTCGGGGGGGGGGCCTGCTTAAACATTTCATCTGCTCCTTTTTGAACCGTCAAAGAACCAAAGTCAGAACCTTTTAAATGGATTGGAATTCACGTGGAGTCGTATACGTCCTGTGATTATTCCCCATCGTTCTTAAGAGTACTTTTGGAGTCCCAATCCGGTTTGAGCCTCTAAGGACTCAGGAGGGGGAGACAATTGTTGATGGTTACGCCCAAAGAAAAGAAATGTTTCTTGAACTCGGGCTTTCTACCTGGCCTTGGTGCTCAGGGCTGAAGGAAAAACCCAGGCGATTACATTTCTGCAGCCTGCCTCGGCTTATTATGCCAAAACATCACTGGCCCCCTTCTCCAAACATATCATAAATAATTATTACTGAGTACATGTTCAGTGCTTTGGGCTATGGATATAGCTTGTTTAGTTTCACGCAGCCCAATCAATATAACTCTTGTCATCTAAAATTTATGAGAACACCAGCTTGTGCTGTGTTTTTATTTATTTATTTATTTATTCATTCGCCCGTGTAGTTTTTTTCTTTTATTTCATTTGCTAGCTGCGAGCTTCTGGCTCTCGGCTAATCATGCTGATCCATGCAGGTTTTGTTGGTGTGAATCTGGGAGAATGCACACCACCGAGCCCCCCCCCCCCCGTTTGAATTCGGTCAAGGGTGTGAGCTCTGCGAGGGCGTGCGCACGCGCACGTGCGCTCACATTTGGTCCAGCAGGCAGAGTTGCCCGAGGGACCCCTGGAATTATAGATTGAGGACAGGAGTTGTGCGATGATTGACAGCCGCGTTCCGTTTGAGGTGATTAGGTGCACCGGGTCCAAAGAAAACAGACACGACGGCAATTTCAACATCCCCGCTCTAATTTCTGCTACGGGTAATTATGATCCATGATGATCTGCAGACATCATTGGCCACACAGTCTGTTGTGCTCAATCTCCTCTGCTCTCAATTTTTCTCTCCTTCATTTTAGCGAAACAGTCGCACACACACACACACACTCACAGAAAGGCGCTCAATTCCATAGAAACCGGTGGCGTAAAAAGCAGCGAGGCATCATAAATCAGAAATGAATGTATGGAAAACATCTGTGCTTGCTTTTCGGTGCATGAATGCTGGGATGTGAATGGTCCAAATGTAACTAAATCAGCCGACCGGTATCCCAGTAATTACAGTTGACGGTTATCTTGATTATTGATGTATGCTTTGCAGCAAAAGTAAAGTGCAACTGCCTCCAGTGTCCATGCTCAGCTCACGCGTGGTTACTGTCCTTCCTGAGACTCAATAACCTGGTAACAGGATTATTTGTAGGCTAGCCAGGCGGTGAGCACCAGCTTCACTGTTTGCTTTGGTCTTTTTTCCTGATTCAAAGCACGACGTGAACAATTTTCATGTTACTGCACGTGAGTTTGTTCTGGACCGAGATTTGTCTGCTCTCTTGTGGCACCTAGTGCCATAAATCAGACCTATGAAGGGGCTCCATTGTGCTTTTGGGGGTTTTCTTCTGACTCCTAGTGCGTTTTTTTTTTCAAAGCTTTGTGTGGAAGTCCAACATTTTCAAATCTGAAAGTCCACCTCAGAAGAAAATTTATAGTGAAAATGAAAGTACTCCTCAAATCACCTTGTTGTTACCTGATACTTCTCGTTCTTTCTATCTTTCACTTGATAACATAATCTTTTTTATCATCATATAAGTTAGGTTTTCAAACCTCCAGCTAAAAAAAATAAAGGAACTCTTGCTCTGCTCGTCTAATCGGAGCAGACTGGAACTCTTGGGAGGCAGTTTTAAAGAGACAGAGCTGTTTAAGACCGAGTGTGACAAAAAATGCTCCAGCCGTGTGCTTTGAGAGGTCAGTGGACGCCCAAACTACAGTTTTGTACCTGTAAACAAATGTCAAACGGATGCTTTAATTAAGCTGCGTAGAACTTATTATTTGTAATAATCTCTCTGTCCACGCTCCGTTTCGTCTAACAAAAGCTGCACATCCTGCTCTCTTCCTCCCCGTGTCAGGTGCGTTTAGCATGGCTTTGAACGCCGCGCAGCCATATTTTATTGAGCGCTTTGTTGGTTGATGCTGGAGTCCTCCACAATGCCTGGGCGAAAGGCTCATGCATTAGAGATGCGAGCTGTGGACAGGCAGTGGAGAGAAAAGCCCGAAACCTGGGAAAAAGGGGGAGAGTGTGTTTCTGTTTTAGTCGGGTGGATTGAATAGATGTTTTCTTTTACTTAGCATCTGAGCCTGAGTTCAAGCCTGTTGCGATGCGAAGTCTACGAGAGCTCCCACAGATTCCTCCTCGAGGGGGAAAAAAACTCTGAAAGCGCTCTTATATATCAGATGCACATTGACTTGTTTCTCTGGTTCGCTTTCTTCCAGCAGCAGCTGTGTTTAGAGTGTTGTTTTTTCGTAGTAGTCCTTGAACCTGTTTCTGGTTTGACAGTGAGATGCGAGCTGTTTTACTCTCAGCCTCCGATTTCCAAACCGTTGCTTGAAGACATTTTTTTTCCTTTCGGCTCACCATATAAGGAACATCTGCGTGACCCTAACGGTAAAACTCTAAAACAGGGTCGATCCGCATAGCTCAGGATATGTTGAGTCGCCCTTCATCTTCCACCAGGTGAGAAAATACTGATTGAGACCCCAGAGGGGGTGAGACTAAAAAAACACACATCTGCAACCTCTCCTGATTGTTACGTGTAGCAATGAAGAAAATGAGACACTGCAAAGTGTCGGGCCCTTGAATTAGCGCTCCATATTTTAGTGCCGCGCGGCAAAGGCCTCCGCAGACATCACAGGCATCACACTTGTTGTCTGTCAACCTCCTCACACCTCCACATCGCTTTTTCCTGCATTTGCACGGAGACGGGGATTTTTCGGGAGTCATCCTCGCCGCTTTGCTTTCGTTTTCGAGGTTTGCCGGCGTTTGTCGTCACAGATACTTTGTGTAGAAATGATTTAAAACGACCGAGTTAAGGCCTTTTATAGTCCGGTCGTGGCTTTTTTTTTTTTGTTTTACGTCTTAGGAGTTGCTGTGATTGCCGGTGCATTCCCCAACTGAAGCCCGACAGCCAAACAGATGTTTCATTTCCAATTACACACCGAGAAATCACGGGGGAGAGGGGAGAAGTATGGGTTATTTAAACAAAAACCCTCACATGACGCGCCCCTCTCTTCTTTTCTTTTCTCTTCTCTCCACAGATTTATTTGAAATGAAACAGTTTGTGCCGATTTTTTTTTTCAATTGCTTCTCGACCCCCCCCTCAGTCTGGGCAGCAATAATCTCGCTTCCTGTAGACTAAACATAAAATTAAAAAATGCAATCTGGCTGTCCCATATGTTTTAGAGAAATCTAAAGGGGAGAAAAAAAAGAACCCACATCAGCGACTTTTCCAGATAAAAGTGCCACGTCTCTCCGAGTGAAAAGACGGATAAAAAAAACGGAATATATTTTTTCCTCTTCCTCTTTTGCGCCTTTGCATATGTTAGAGCAGCTTGATTAACGGCCGGGCCGAGCAAAAGCTAATTATTTTATTGAGTTGTGGGACGAGGAATCCCACCCCGGGGATTTGGCTTTGGCTTTGGCTGCAAAATAGAAAAGGACCCCGGCTTGTGATGTGTGATTCCTCCCTCCTCCCGGTCCCCGTCCTGTATGGTGACAGCAGGATGAGCTCCAGGTATGGGTGGTCTCATCTCTCGCCCATCAATAAGGAGCTTACTAGCAGTACTGGAAATGGGAGGGAATACAATACCGTTGCAATTTGATTTTAAGCCCCACAGGTCAATCCTCTGAACCCCCTTTTCAGGCACTGCCTTTTATCAGTCGTTTTTCCCCATCCTTGAAGTGTGTCTTTTTCCTCCTCTATCACTCTTTGGGCTCTTTCAGTCTCTCTTTTCTCTCATTGTCTCATCACTTTATCTTCATTTACGATTTTATTTTAGTTGATCTTATTATTAGAGGTTGGTCTTCAATGTTGAAAGTCTTTTTTTTATATGTTTCTTTTTATATTTCTCGATGATAGTTTATCTTTTTTTAATTCCATCTTTTAGATTGAGTTGAAACATCTGGCATTTTACAATGTGGTGGTGTTTTTTTTTTTTGGTTAAACTGCACAAAAAGTATGTCAACATATAAAAAAAGAAAAGGCCATAATTAGTCACTTAAAAGGGAGAATTATGATCAAACCTAGAAATAGTTTTAGAAAATTCAGCATAAACCTGAGCATTATAACCAAAAAATACCATGTCGCACATCACTTTAATCAGAACAGCAGATGTAGGTGGTTTGTTTTTGACTCTTTCCATGTTTTAGATTCGTTGTCTAAAATATTCTCCCCTTGACAATAAAGAAAACCTCTGGAATGGAAGCTGGTTGAGGCTTTGTGAAGAGACTTCTGGGAGTTAAGCCTGGACCTCAGCCTTTTTCTGACAGGGAGCAATATTAGTGCAAAAAAATACTGTCCAGTTTGTTTTAAAAATCATCATTAGAGGAAAATGACATCTTTAACTCTGTGGCTGAGTTGAACTCATTCTGGCGCTGCCTCAGACTTGAGTTTTACCGTGTGTGTGACGTTCGAGTTCAAAGCCCAGAAACACTTCCTTTAAATCATTTGTCATTCAGAGAATTAACGCAGAACCTCTTCCAGCTGGTCGGGCGGTGAGGAAAATATCAGTCACCGAAATGAGGAAATATCCAGGACCACCAGCGTTTCATTTGGGAAAACTTTAAAACTTTAATTGTGCTCCACATGTCCAGAAATCGTTTGTCAGCTGATCTACTTTTTCTCTCCACGCATATATCAAATAAACATATGACTTTTGTTGGAGTAATTTTACCTCCTCTGTACTGTATTTAATCAAATTAAATGATTTTTTTATCTAACAAAAAGGCAGACCCTGACCTTATACTCAATAAGTATTTTTCAAAGAAGTGTTTATGTGTTTTAGTGGTCATCATTACGCTGTTCCAGTGAAACGAGGACACTTATCAACCTGATGCTCAGTCCAGATCCATTCCCCTCAACTTTTGCTTCCAGTCTGTTGGCGTTTCCCGAATGTCTGCTGGGAATAAAGTCATTCCGGGCTAACTATCCACGAATGGAAAAGCTCTGGTTTTTGATAAAGATTTGGATCTGGCTGTCCTGCCTTTTTTCTCCTGTTGAAGCACTTTGAAAATCTAGGAGTCCCGTGTTTGTTTAAACTGTTCGTTGAAAAGTAACCGAAGCACTTGGCTGTGAAATCTGTCTTCATTCTAACCTCGAGATGAACGCGGGCTCTTAAGAGAAATAAATACAGCGTTTTCTTTATGTGCGTGAGATTGTTAGGAAGGCCCTCCGCCCCCGGCAAAGCTGTGTGGGGAAATAGCTCTCTAAGATAACTATTCAGTTATCATTATGTGCTGCACGCGTGTGTGAATGTGTGTGTGTGTATGTGGACAGCTTTGTGTGTGTCTGTGTTTTGTCGCTACACCGCTGGGTTTCAGTCACCTCACACCCCTGTCAACAGGATGTAGCCCCTGGACTGTTAACTGTTTCTGTAGAAGAGGGAGGGGGGGGTATATATATATATATATATCTTTATTCACTGCTGTGAATCAAAGGCGAGGTGAACAACAAATTGGCTCCTTCACGGCTCCCCTCTCCAAATGCTGAGGTTAGGCTTTAATTGTGGCACCTGGGTTAGGGGGAGCCGCAGACTTATGGACAAAATAGCGACGCTGGTGTCAGCGGACGTGTTGTGAATAGTTCACATAATACCAGTGTATACACAGCGGACACGGAGCCGGCCACCTTTGCTCCTCTCCCCTGTTCTCACTGAATAAGAATCTGACATAAATTCTGCACATATAAAATTAGTAAATGCCACTGTAGTCGTAGTTAAATATCACACAAACCCCCAGGGAGGAGGAGGAGGCGGGGGGAAGGGGGAGAGGGGGGTAGATGCAGACAAGTTACCTTGGCCTATTTTTTATGTGGGGGGAGGGGTGGGAGTTTGACTGGGAAAAAGATGACTGGAGAACTCGATTTAGGAAGGAATGAAGGAGAAAAGAAGGATGTACATCATCACACAGGTGAGGAAGGAGTTGTAACGCACTGCTTAGGACTGAGAATGGCTTTCAGGTTTGCTGCCCCCCCCCCCCATCCTCTTGTTCCTCCTTTCATCATATTGAAACTATCAAATAAAACAGCATCCCGCCGAAACTTCCTCCCCCAGCCTCTTATGTGCCGTCATTACAGGTTAAGTGCAGTTTAATCTCTCCCAATGATAAGTTTCTGTGAAGTGAGGAGAAAAAGGTGAAGTGGGGCCAGAGGTTTTTCACACCGACTATTTAGTAAATTAGTTCCGCAGAAGCATCTCTGGAGAGGGCGGTAACCTCGCTCACCGGGAAAGTTGAGCCATCTGCGCGTTTAAGAGCAGCTCGACGCGTTTCTGTTTACACGTTTTGTTTCGTTCTATTCCAGGAGAAGTTAGGAGGCTGTTTTAAATGTGAATGAAAGCAAAGTGAAGTGGCCAAATCTCATTAATCGACATATAGATCCTGAAATGGGGTGATTTCACATTTTCATCAAAGCATTTGGGACTAAAGAAACAATATGAAATCATGTTGCACTTTGGTTAAATGGCAACAAATTAAGATTGGCTATTTGCAAAGAATTGCGTCATTTTTAGAATAATAATTTTTCAGGGATGCTTGCAAAGACCTCGTATATTCTGTTGTCATTTGTACAAAATGCATTTAAAAAACTGAAAGAATCAAGGCCCGAGTGGCCCTGCTATAGGTCAGTGTTAGATCCCCCAGAATCGTTTAATCTATAGCTGGTAAAGCATTAAAAATCTGAAGAATTCTGCCACAGAGAAGGATTTTTGGGAGCATGCTCAGACATGCCATGAAATCATGTTCTCTAATTAGATTAATCACATTTCTTTTGGAATTCTTGGACAGATTAGTGCCCAGAAAACGTACAGCCTTCACGTCTGGACAGACTCCACTGATGCTGAAAGGTACATGCAGGTTTTTGAACCCCCCACCCCCCCCCACCCCCAGACGGGGCTTTTTCAGGGAAGCCCTTTTATATTTCAACATGACAGCGGCGTGGCCACAGAGTCGACAGATCCTAGCTTTCACCAACTAAAAATATTTGTTCCACCCTGAATATGTGGAAGGAGACCCAGTTCTGTCGAGCAGTTAGAATCCCGTATCAGGAAAGATCCCAAAGGCCCAGCAACGGGTCCCCCCGGCTCCCAGAAGCCTCGTTTATCCTGAAATATTAAAAAAAAAAGTCTTCTTTTAACATTTATGGTGTTTTCAATGTCCTGTGAACAAAACTTTGATCCGTAAAAACTTTGGGTTTTGCTTAGATTTCTTCAAACGGGGGGGTATGAATGAGTGTTGGAAGCTTGGAAACCCTTTGTTTCCATTTGCAGGCCCCCACATTAGTCTTCATCTGTCAGAAGATCCTGTAATCTCAGATATTTCAGATCAATTTTTACACGCGCTGTTGTTTTCTGAACGCTCGCCTTTTTTCATGTTGCCCTCGCGCTTTTGTTCCTCCACCAGCCGGGCTAATCCACGCTTCAGCCTGGCAAAGTGCCAGCGCCCCCCCCACCCGCCTCCCCGTTCATTTACCAACAGATTGCCAAGGGCCACTCACAGTTCACAGGCAGGGAGGTGTTTACAGCAGTTAAGTGACACACTGACAGCCATTAAAGCCTTAATGCAGCGCGGCACGGCGGAGTAAAGACTCCGCTGCCCTCGTTTTGACGAAATGCCAACAGCACGCGCCGCACTGGCTGTTGGCATTTCGTCTTAATTGGAAGTCCTGGGTCCCTGCCAGCACCGGCAGCCAAGACGCAACAAGTCGGAATCGCCCCAGCCCCTGCAAGAAAACAGCAGATGCTTCCATTCAACAAGTGTCTGCACGCTGGAAACGCTTTAGATAAGAATATAGTTTAGAGAAGGACAAAGCCGATTAAACGTCAGACGTCAGCAAGATGTTTTTCAGCAAACACAGATGGATTTGAACCGCTCATTTTTAAATTTGGCCCTCATTAATGAGAACAAAAGCTGCAGTTTACTGTATAAATTGTTATTGCTAATGCAGCCTCCCTGACACAACGCAGCCCAATGTGGTAGTGATTTGCAGAGTAAATGTTATTTTACTTCCATGCTTCAACACCACATGTTTTTTTTTTTGCGTCTTTTGTTGGATATTTCACTGGAAGGGCGACGAGATTCCTTCTCCAAAAGGGTCGGGTTAAATGACTCCAAACCGTTTAGTGTCCAACACACAAAAATGGTGTCTTTCGACCATATGGGAACATTTATGTAATGTTTTCCACGTTGATATACAGAATCTGTAACAAATGATAATGATTTGCAGGTGCGGGGCGAATCAGAATGTGGTTTTTGGTCGATGGCTTGATGGTTTCAGCATGAGATGTGTGCCCGTTTCCTCCGTTGTTTCCTGCCCACTACCTGCTGTGATATTAAATGTGTACCTCTTTTTTTCTCTTTTTCACATAGAAACGGGGGGAAAGTTTTAAAAAGGCCGTGAGAAAATGAGTCCTCAAAGAAACTCTGCAAAGAACAGCTCAAATCAAGATCCAAACGAGAACAGTCTGCTCCCGATGTTGAAATATCTTAACTGTACATTAAATTATTTTGCTTAATGAAGATTATATGTTACGTCGAAGCGTATTCCTGTCAAGCTTGGATTCAGTCTTGTTAATCAATGAAACAACACATCAAATTTAATGATTTTTGACAAGCCCCGAGCCTCAATTAGACCCACCATTGTACGACACAATCACGTTACGACAGTAGCGGTGTGATGATTGCTTGTATATTTGGAATGCCGAACAGATGTGCGCCTGATGATATCAGATTTACATGCATATGGATCTCGTCTTTAACAACAAATCACATACGGGTGGGTTCATCCTGATGTGACAACTCCTTCGTCTCCGGTGTCACCTCTCGGAAGGCGAGATCTCTGGATGTAAAGAGGGGATAAACAAGGTGACGGCAGCTTACTTTTAAACTGTTGGGAAAGCTTTCCAGCGGGGGACGTTAAGCTTTGATATGAAAGCCAAAACTTCAAGGAAGAGGGGGGTGGGGGGGTTACTTTTAACCTGTCCGTTTGGAGAAGTGATATAGTGTCAATGACCACCGAAAAATGTAGTCAAGGCAGTGACAAATTGCATTACAGGGAAAAGGCATGAAGTTTTTTTTTTTTTAGAGGGCCCAATTTGTCGTCTCCAATAAAGGCCATTGTTGCTCAACAGTCTGGGCTCATTGCCCACTGGATGTTTAGAGCCAAACTGATGTAATGGATGTAATGTCTGACAGCTGTCGGGGCCTGCGTGAATCGAGTCGGTTTTTCTGCGTGCCGCGCCAAGTTTTTTCTCCACATCAATATGTATGAGGGCGAGCGAAGAGGCCGACGGGGCAAAGGAGAGACTGCTTTACAACAAATGGATGACTGCCTGTCGCGGTAACAAGAGGCCCCATCTGGTGCCGCTTTAGCTTCCCCCGGCTCCATGTGCAGGCACAGAAGAGGCGGGTGGAGCGGAGCTGGTGATGGTGGGGGGGGGGGGGGGTGGCTGCAGAGGGGACACCTCTGGCTCTGGGGCTAGTCTATGAGAGAGTGTCTAGGTCAAGATGGCCGCCTCCGTGGACCACCGCGGGCACCCGGAGTGTGACACGCGTGTAGAAGGCTAATCATGACAGTCCTTTTCTACACTGCATGTTTTTGAACTCTTTTCAAATAACTGTGGAGGCTTTCTAACAATTTTGCACATTTTCACACGTAGCCTGAAAACAGAGGGCGCCACCTGGTGGTTGGAGGAACTTAGATACTATGAAAATCTTCTAAAAAAATACAAAAAAGCAGGAGATCAGTTAAGGGAAATGCCGTTTATATCAAGACTCTGATCTCTGTGCTTTTGTAATCGTTTTAGATGAATCCAAAGCGTTGTTTCATGCCACCTTTTTCCAGAGATTGAACATCTGAGTGTTTCCTGGGGTGCAACAGTCGCTGTATCCAGTGTGCTGGCCGTAAACACTTGTCTTTGGCCGTGCCCTCAGGTGTGATGTGGTTAAAACCCCAGGGATTTTAGTGGATTTCAGATCTCTGTCACAGATTATCCACCCATTAGCAGTGTCTGTTTGTTTGATTTCCTCCATCGATTAAAGGCGATCCCCAATCAAACAAGCCTTATTGATGAAACAACACCACCTCTGGGTCGCTGGATAAACACATGGCTTGCTGTTGAGGGGGGGGGGGGGGGGGGTCAACTGTCTGCTTTGAAAAAGTCTCCACATTTTATCAGCATCGGCTGAAGTCTCCAACAGGAGAACTGTGGAGGAATTACCTTGGACAGACAAATGATCAGATGCCTTATTTCCTCTTCTGCTGCTGTATTTTACATGCATTTTTTATCCTATTGATTTCTTTTGAATAAGAATCCGAGCAGTCAACATTGGCTCGCCTCACATTCGGCTCCTTTGTGAGGCCTACGTGTCACATGGATTAATATTTTAAAGTCTGGTGATTCATTTATGACAGTCGATGCTTCTTACTGAGAGAAAAGAATCGTTTTCTTCCAGGCATGTGTTGAGAAAAAGAAGAAAAAAAAAACAAAACAACAACCCCGCTGATGTTTTCATTTAGGTGTTTGTCAGCGAGGTGCTGTGAATTGGCAACCGGGGAGTCGGGGAGCGAAGTGAAAAAAAAACACAACGTGCTAAATAATATAACAAATTACAGCGCAGCTTCCTTCCTCTGTGTCAGGGGAACAGATCTAAATATCTATTATTTACATAAACATCTTGTTAGCCAAAGAGTAAGCAGTTTGTTTACTAAATATGTGTTGTGAGCGGGGTTGGAAAACGCCGCGGTTACATAATTCATGGAGCCAGGAATTGTTTGTTCACGCAAAACTGCCGCGCGGCAAAATGTTGTGGTGTCACGCACATCCCCGCACATTAAAAATAGAGCAGTCCCACGCAGAAAAAAAACTCTCCTGCTTTCCAGTCGCTTACTCAGACTTACTTGCGCACATTAATATTGCACATCTTACACTGCCACAACAGCTTTGTGTTTGTGTATGTGTGTGTGTGTCTTGTCTTAGGAGTTCTCCCCTTTTTCTACTTGCAGGCCACCCCCCTGTCCCGGAATTAATCCTCATTCTAAACGTCTGCTCTGGCAGCAGATCAGGCCAGGTGAGAGATAGTCTTTCTCCCTCCACCTCCGGGGCATCTCAAGCTCCATTTAATCCAAATGCCAATTTGTAGCGCGCAAATCGGAGGAGGCCGCCTAGTTGGCTGACTTGTTTGGGCATTTTCGCGCACAGACGTGTGAATATCTCCACGCGTGCGCGCGCGTGAGTCCTCCTCTTTTTTTTACACCGGGTCCTCTCAGCTTGGCGCGTCTATAATTGGAGGGAAGGGAGCGTCCGGAGGTGCGGGGTTGTCAGTCAGTGTTTGGGTTGCCCCGGGGCCCCGTGGCACTCCTGTGGGTATCAAAGTGGCGCTAATTAAATGCGGGCCCCGCGCGGTCCTCCACATCACGGGGCCAACCAAGAGCTGTCCTCCTCACGCCTTTGAGATTCTTCTTCTTGCACTAATTACCCATTGTCCAATCGGGTTCCCCATCCTCACGCACATTTCATCCCCTTTTCCCGCTCCCAACCCCCCACACTTTCCCTATTTATTATTTGATATTTTCTCGGCCCACTCTTGTCTTTCGCTCGCCCGGCCCTAATTAATCTTATGGAAATCTCCTCCAGCCAAGGTTGGCCTCCGATGTTTGTAATTTGATTTGGGGATGATAAAAGTGAACGCCAGGTTCTGGGGACGGTGAGGGAACAGTGTCATTTCTCTGTCCTCTCGCCCGTCCCCCCTCCGCGGCCCAACACTCTGGAGACACGCGGGGGCTATCAATCTTTCTCACGTGCCCGGCAAACTGATATCCCAGAAAATTAACTTCAATTAATAACAGAAATCCCCTGATGCGGCAGTGGAGGCAGGCCGGGGCTTTGAAGGAGAACCTTCAAAGATGTCTCTCTGCTAGTCCTTTATAGGCCAGCTGGGGAGGGGTTTTCTTTTCATTATCATCATCCACCATTTGAACACTCATTTTCTTTCTTTTTTTTAACTCATGACTGTGGACATTTAAATAAAAACCTCTGTCAACACACACAAGCACACACAGACACAAAATCAATTAGATTCCCCGTGGCTGGAAAAGCAAAAACAAAATGGCTGCTCATTATGAAACGGCACAACCTGGCCTTTGCCTTTGTGTGCTCAATAAGTCTCTTCAACAAGACCTTGTTTATGTGAGCCGAACAACCACCGGGGACGGGCAGCACATTAGTCTGCTGCTGTAATTAGTTTGAAAACCTCTAGATAAGGAAGGTTGGATGTTACGATGGGGGGTATTCATTTTTAAATCATAAATATGTGATGTCAGATTTTAAAACATGCTGTTATAGTTTTAGTTCAACAGGTTTCTGGGATGTACAAAGTATGGAAATTAGCTTTTCCACGCAGGAATGCAAATTAGCACGTGGGCCTTTTTTTTTTGGACAGTTGAAAATGAATTTACAATGAATGAATTTTGTTGTATACAACTGAGCTGTGAAAAATTCCAGATAAATTCCAAAAATGTAACTAGCAGAAATAATGTCTTGAGTAATAATCTGGTTTAACTCCAGACAAACGTAATTCGACGTGCCATTTCCAACTAAAGATGAAAACCTTGTTGTTTCCAGTTATGCTGAATAGGTAATTGCCAAAGAGTTCACATTTGAACATTTTGTTGTGCTTTTTCATAGGATTTAATGCAGACCTGACTGATGAAGTTTCCAAAAAACTGTTTTGTTTTGTGAAACGCACCCATAACCGAGCTGACCAAAGGCTGATTGGCCAGCTACCAGCTAACGCGTTTACAAGTCATGATGTTTACACACACTCCCACTCAGGTATTCACACTGACTTATCTTTTTGCACTCATACCTGATTTGCATTTCCCCCGTTTTTCCACCATAGGTGCTCCATATTGTTCTATTCATGATGTTTGAATCAAAAGAACTAAACAATCGCCGCCAGCAGCAAACGCATCACTCAGAATTGAATAGGAAGTAATTGCAAATCACTGCTTTTCATTTTGTTTTTACAATTGTGAGATTTTTTTTGTTGTTGTTATGTAATCTGTTGCAGCTTTGTAGTTTGAAAGAGAAAATAGAAAAAAAAAAAAAGCCTGAAGCTATAAATGGCGCTCACCCCAGTAACAAATTCCTCCATGCTTGTTGTGCCCTCCCACACCCCCTTAACATTCCTCCACACAGAAGCAACTTTACTTTAAGTGGCACAAATACGACAAACACACCATGCTTATCGGGACGCGGTCCCCCGCCGCCCCTACAATAAAACACAATCCTGTTTTCTTCACGCTGCCTTGTGGAGCGCTGGTATGCCATGGCGGTCACGTCTGGGGAGAAAAAACTCTCTGCTTATTTATTTGTGGCTGTTTCCTCGCCTGTCAGGATAAAGAGGGCAACACGGAGCCTGTCTGAGAACATAATTTCACTCTGAGTGCCGTAGCCTGAAGCGCCGAACGCGGAGGCGCACACATCCGGTGGAACGCGCACGCACCGCACACACTCCCCAGCAGCCCGAGTGGCTGTTGACCTGATGAATAATGCTTTTAGTCTGCACAAGCAGTGCGCCGCGCGAGTGTGTGTGTGTGTGTGTGTTTGTGTGTGTGCCTCAGAGTGGGTGGTTAGCAGCTTAACCCTCCTGCTGACTCCTGTTAAGGGCTAAAGGGATCCGTGTCAACAAGAAGCAATAAAGAAGATGCCTCATCCAGAGAGATACGCACACACACACACACACTCAGACACACACATACACACACACACACAACAGGATGCACATCCACAGTAATAGCAAGCAAACATCCACACAAACACATACACACACAACAGACTTTGGCAAGTCTCGGATAAAATATAGATAGAGGTACGAGTGTCTGAAGGGTCTATTAGCGTGGGCTGTCGGGGGTGATAGGGGTGGGATCAGTGTCACGGCCTCGCTGCACACCGCGGGGAGCTTGGATCGCTGCCAGCTGCCTGTTTACAGCCCAGACGCCGCTTTGATAGCGGCCTGCCGGCACTCGATAGCAGCCAAATCCCCCCCTTCAAGGCAAACTAAACCCAGGGTCTGCTGAGTCAGCGTTAGGGCCACCCAGACAACTGGGTTTGTTAGCTTAGGGTCAAACGCCTTAATAAGTCCTCCATTCATCATCTTAAATGAGCTGTTAAGATTCCTACGTTGTTGTCGTTGGCTCTATTTTCTTTTAGAAATGTTCACATTTTCAAACTCAATTCGATTTACTAACCGAATCAGTTCTTTTCATCATCCCGTTGTGTTTTTCGGTGTTTTACCCCAGTGATTTTCTGTAGTGAAGCTACTGGTATTTATAACTTTAGCTTAGATCAGCAGTGGTAAGCCCCCATTTTACATCTGTCAAGTGTTCAGTCGACACTGGAGCAGGTGGGGGGATTTTTTTTTCGGCTTTCCAGTCGACTTTGAGGGAAACGCGACTCGCTGGTTTTCACAAAAAGTGCTGCTCATGCTCCTGTTGCTCTGGTAGAAATACACATTTAGCAGCCTTTACACCTCATGTTAGTCTTTAAAAGCTGATAAAAAATACAAGAGATTAAGAGACTGAATCCAGTGTTATTGTTTCAAAAACGTAAGTTTTATGGAAAATTGCTCTTTCAAATCACTTCCTCCAGACACCAAATTTCTAAAGTTTGACTTCCTTTGTGCGGTACCGACCGTGTCCAGGTTCTTTTCTCTAATTAAAGACTTCAAAGACACAATAAACAAGAAAAGTCAGGTTTATAGGTACAGTAATTATGGCTTCATATTCATGCAACCTTTTTACTGCTGGAAACTGTGAAAAGCTTCCTGCAGGCAGGCTGTGAATTGTTAATTAAAGTCTATTCAAAGTTTGAGCGAGCCATTCAATCAGGACATTCTCGGAGAAAGACGGTCGAGCAACGGCACGAATTTAGTTTAGACAGTTTTGGGCTGCAAAATAAAACAGTTTTGACTGCGTCTCTTGTCGGCGCCCCTCTTGCGGGAGGAAAACATAATTGACTCTCTTCACTCTTCTCTCTCCTCTCCGCCTGAGGCAGTGTCTCTCCTCAGGAAAAGCTTTTGCATGTTGTGGTCGGCCCACTGTTTATTGATCACCCCTAATGTCTCAATGATCCCCCGCTGGATGCACAGGCTGTCCGACTGCTCCCATACTGGGAGATTAGGAGCCGTTGTATCCCGAGAACACGTATATCCTCCTGAGACCCAAAGAAAAAAAGTGTCTTCAAATTTCTTTTTTGTTGTGATTTTCCATGTATTTGGACATAAAAAAGGAACATTACAATTTAATTAAAACAATATATATTTTTCATTTTAATTTCATAGCATGTCCACTGTGGAGGACAACAGGACGATTTGCATGGGAAAATAGAACAGGCTTTTGATAATTAAATAATAAAAAGAAGATGTCTTGAAAGGGATATTTACGTAAGAACTCTTGGGAAAAAAGTAAAGTTCCCAGCATGCAAACCTATCACATGGCACATCACTGGAAAGCCCAGGATGTCCTCTACAGAACACTATAGGGCTTGATAGGGTAACTGCAGATACTTAGGGGGGGTACAGGTGGACAAAATGTCCACTATAATGGACATAAATGAATGGGCTGGGTCTCAGGAGGATATTTGAGGCGTTTTTTGTTGTTGATCGCACATCCTTTGGATTTACAACCGCCGGTTAATTAGCAACGCACTTGTTGAAAAATACTGCAGCTGTGAGCTAAGAAAAGACAGGATGTGCAGAACACGTGGCTAAAAAGGCCTCGGCTCGATCGGGGAGAACAGTGCAACCCTCTATTTTCCCCGCGCCTATGTATATTATAGCATTAATCATTTTCACCAGGCTGAATGTCACAGAGTCTGCCTGCTAGCCCCTGAATAAACACTGTCAACCCTCTGCAGGAATAACCTTCACATACTGCCACTGCTCTGCGGATGTGTTTGTGTGTACGTACAGTATGCACGTGTACGTCTGTCCTCAAGCCTCACTAAAGGTTAGGGGGGCACGTAAATAAAAGAGCAGGACTCGGCAGGCAGGGCTCACAGAGTTTGCTTACGTATCTGTACATTGTCTCCAGCCTTTTAAAGCAGTGTGTTGTGTTTGATTAGCGTGAGCCGGGGCAGGCTATCTCGGGCACACACACACACACACACATTCGGGCGCACGCCGCACTTCCTCGTCTTTTTGTCTGTTTTCTCCCGGCATCCCTTTCTCTCCTCTGTCCCTCGTTTGTTTTCATTAGTGTGATTGCCTCAATGTCTCCCTGACCTTCAGCCATCTTCGGCACTCTCGCCCTCACACACACACACACACACGCACACACACACACCGACATCCCTCAGGTTGATCACTTCTGATTTGAGGTCTCATATTTTCATCCCCTCTTTATTTCCGCCATATTTAGCAAAGTTTTAGATGATCCCAACCTTCCTGCTCTTATTTTTCTGTGCCTTGTTGTAAAAAAAACACAAAGGTCCTGATTACAGTTGAAATCCTCTGCTTCTCACATCTTCTTCTTTGGAAAAAAATGGAAAAGAGGGGGCTGGAAAGGACATGCCAGAGGAAGCGAGTAGCCATGACCTTCTGCAGTGATTACGGACAATTAAGGCTTGAACTACATTTTGAACCATAAAGCCGCTGGCACAGAAAGACGGAGGGAAAGAGGTGAGCTTTTGCCGGTGACACGTGTCCTTATACCAGCGTAAAAAGCTTCATTTGCCGCTTCTTTCCACATCAGTGTTTATCGGCAGCGGGAAGACGAACAGCCTGTTGTGTGGGGGGATGGAGAAATTATTAATATTAATTCGAGGGCTGATTGAAGGCAGCACTCGAGTGAAGTGGCTCATGATGATGTCTCCTGAGCAACTCCCACGCACCGCTCCTGCCGCCGTGAGTGGAGAGAGGAGAGGAGGAGAAAAGATGGCGAGGAGAGAAGATGCTGGGAGTGACGGCTCATGGTAGATGGGAAATTTGCCATTTGCCATTTTTCCCTCAATGTGTTGGCAGAGAACATCTTGCCTTTCCAGGACTTTGTACCTGGAAAAAAAATCTAAGTTTCCTTGTTGGATTTCAGGTTTTCAACAACAGCTAAAATCAAAAATGAATTTTTCACAGGTTAATGGTTGCTTTAAAGGTGGATTGATGGTGTTTTGTACTCCACACTATGCAGCCATCTCAACCCAAAAAGAGATTTTTAACCAAAGGCAGATCAGCTTGAATAGACAATGCATGACAAAGTTAGGTTCAATGTCAAATTTGAGCATTTTCATATCGATAAAACAAAGTTCAAACTAATTTGGTAGAGCGGTTAGCAACCTATGAACACCAGCAAAATAAAATCTTAACCCTTGCTGGGTTATGCCTTCTGTAGAGTCCGCACCGTGAAGGTAACTTGTTGCTGAAGCCTTCAGATAAATGCAATAAGGCAAACCGATTTCCTAAAGTGTGTAGTGAGAGCCCAGCACGCTTGAGTAGGTGTGCATAGACACTGTTAAATCCCAGCTCGCTTCTCTCTTGCCTGCCTGGTCAATGTGATACTATTTCCAGGGCTGACATTTGAACTTGAAATAAAAAGCGCAAACTGTTAAAATCAGCTTGCATAGAGGATTATTAGGCTTCTGTTGGAAATGTCATCTTTTGGTTTCCACGCAGGACTCTGGATCAAATCCAGATAATGTTCATGTTTTTTTTTTCTGTCAGCGTTATTCACCTTTTTCTTCATTAAAATCGCCTCCAAAGTGTTAAAGCATTCTCTCCGTCTGCTCAGGCTGACCAGAGGTGTTGGCTCTCGCTTATGTTAATGTGCAGGGAGCGTGGGGGGTGTGCGAGGCGATAGCGAGTCCACACCGCTCGGAGGGGAATGGCGAGCGGACTCTGGCTTGGATTGGCAGCGGTAGCCTTGTGGGGGCATATAAGAAGCAAAAACTTTCAAGATGTAGGCCAGAAGAGGGGGAGGCCAGAGGGCTGGATTGGTGAAAGCAGTGGACACCCCGGGTGCTGTGTCAAATTAAGTACGGCTAAGAAGCGAAAAAAGACCAGGAGCAGTGCTTTTACACACACACACAGAGCAAATGGCAGTCTTCCATTTTCAAATGCATGCAACTGAACTCTTAAGGAAATACACACTGACTCAATTCTGAAGAGATGGACATTAACGTCAGGCTGAACCTCATAGCGAGGCCAAGAAGATTCCATCTCGGCTTTCTACCTTAAAAGGAGCTTTCGAGTGGCCAGCTTTAAACACGAGCCCTCCGTGAGATAACATTTTTTTGCATCGATTTCCACCCCGTAAGTTAAAGCAGGTGGGCTGCCTGCTGAGAGGCAAACAAGAGCCGAGGAGGTGTTGCGGTGTCCGTCAGGGCCTGACATTTATTTTGGCTCGGACAACTGATGTAATTAACTTTTAGACCTTCCTGTTCGTGGCCGCTTCTCTGGGCAGGGGGGGCGCCAAGAAAAACATGCCAAAACGACCTACCCTCTGTTTTACCCTTCCATACACATCCACATTAATTTGCGAACACACACGTCTCCTCTCATTCCATCCCTAATGTTCTGGGTTCTTTACCTTTCAGTCCGCCCTCCTTTTCCTCCCTTCTCTCCCCGAAATCGTGGAGCTGTTGTAACCAACCGCAGCGGCTTTCAGTTTCCCTCCATCAACACAAAGGCGCTTCCTTACTTTGTAACAATTTTGTTCTCTCGGGAGAGGAGCTCGGCACAGGCCCGCGAGTTAACTTCAACGGCCCAGAGTTGCTTAACGCAGCACATTTTCTCATCAGCCTGCCGCTTTCGCATTGAAATGACTGACAACACACAGCCTTCAGCTGCATGTTTGTACCCTGCAAAAAAAACTACAAGAGTTTCTTATAAGTTGTAGTTTTCACAGGTTAAGTTGGTCTTAGACCAACTTTCAGTTTCGCGACTAGCTGAATAAATGAATAACAATGAGTGAATTCCTCAGGAGGAAATGGCATGTTGCAGGAGGCATGCCTCTTAACCTCCCTGTCAGGTGTGGCATGCGTAACCCACACACCTGTGAGTCGCACAAAGCTTTTTCCATGGCGCGCACCCAGAGTCTGTCGCTGTGGAATTCTCTGGCCGCTTGCAGGTGTTTTTTCTCCACGGCCCGTCGTTGAGCTGTATTATCCTTAATAATGAAGAATGACGCCCGGGGTCTGTTTTGTTTATTTGTTGCACTGGAAACAGGGTCTGGCTTATTTAGCACAAAGGCCGATACGAGGCAGATCTGGCCTTTCTAATGGTTGGCAGATGCACCGCAGGCGAGGTGTTTGTTTGTACAAGCTGATTTCTCAGACTAAACGGGTATCGCGTCCCGCCAGCTGCTTCGGATCAAAACAGGCTGCTGGAGCGGACGGGAAGGGCCTCGTTCCACCTGGAAAAACAAGATGGGACCCAGTCCTGACAGTGACAGAGCGCACTGTCTCCCCTAGAAAACGAGCTGTTTTGGTGGGATGATGCATTTGAAAAGCCTGGGCTCTGTCTTAACTGCGCAAGCAGGCACAAACAAGATGGGGTCATGGGAAAATAGAAAAACCGGGAACTGCTACTTTATCCTCAAAACAGGGCAGACTGAAAAATGGGATCTAAAAAAAACCCAAGATGCTTTATTTAAACTTGATGAGTCATGATAGGAGAGAGAGTGTCTTCTTCTTTGCTTCATCTGTCTCTTTTCAGACACAAACAAGGTGAACGTGAGGACAACAGGCTGTGCCTCACGAGGCATTTGGTTGATATTAAAGCCGGATTTCATCGCGCACGCTGTTTCGACTGTCGGCCCCAGTCAGACTCCGGCAATTTAGTCGAAAGAAACGGTAAACCAGGTTAGTTATTCGGGTAAACAACATGGGAAAGGTGCCCCAGAGACCCAGAGAGCTGGCTAGCTGAGAAAAAAACCCGAAAGAACAACACCACGGGTGTGTTTGGGCGCCCAGCCGTTGCGTACGTTTTAATGAGCGGTCTGCCCACAGCACAGGTGCGCCCAGGCAAAGAGGTAAAGAGGTCAAAGGTCCCGGTCACACACACACAAACTTTAAGTACAGCTGGCAGGGAGGGAAGTCGAGGGCAGGCAGAGGAGTGTGAATAAGGGCTGTGTGTGCTCCGACAGGTTCCAGCGGCGCGTGGAAACCTGCTCGGCCAGCAGGCCGCAGCCCCGGGGAATACTGAGGAAATGTCCTCATTTTTCTGTTTTTAGAGGCACACCTCGCTGCGTGTGCGCGTGTGGATTTGGAAAGCAGCTCGAAAGGAAACTGGGGGCTAGGAAAATACCATTTGTGGGAATGTAGAGGCAAGAGATTGCTGGATTTCACACGGTTGTGTGTCAAAAATCATGTAAAAACAAAGCAGAAATTATTTTATTTGATATTTTAGAATCCATCCTAAAGGATTCCAAAATATTCTTTTTTTTTTTTTTTTTTTGTTTTTTTTTTTGGTAATGGCGGATATTTGTGCTAAATAATTTTATGGAAAACTAATTGAAGGTAAAAGGGATAAAACTTCCCTTTTATCAGTGTGTGTAACCCAAATGCATCGGTACATAGCCGATATTTCACTGGGAAAAATAAAAGATTATTTTCCAAATCTATCACAAATAGCAGGTGAAAAGAATAAAAAATGAGCTGAAGAAGTCATTTGACAGAGCATAATAAAATTTGGTTGCTTCTTTTGCACATTTCTGCTCATATATAACATTTAAAGCATTACTGTGTTGATTTATTTAACCGGTTCCCTAAACATATCTGTCCATCCTGATTTCCTGGCAGCGTCACGCTTCAGAAAAGTTCGGGATGCCACCGCCATAAATAAAGCCATTAGGGCCCAGAGAGGTGGGAGACAGGAGTGTGTTCCCCCGCGCAGACACACACATAAACACGCTGACGTGCAGGTACTCAGACGCCCGTCGCTGGGGAGCTTTAACCCCGAACCCCCGACCGCTTTACTTCAGAGACCGGGGGCTTTATGGGACATTGGGGAGCGGCTTGCGTGGCGTAAATAGAATTTCCAGCGGTGTCTGTCCCGATCTCAGATGTAGCTGCCAAATCTCAGCAGGTTTTTCGCCTTGACAGATGTGTGAGGACACGCACCGACACACACACACTCACAAAACATACAACTAAGGAAAGCCCATAGAGAAAGGGGG
>JABUIW010000245.1:3209657-3221741 GCA_013363375.1 Menidia beryllina | reverse complement strand
GTCTGACACTAAATAATGTGTTCATCTAGGAGTGAAGGGCCTCACTCCTGCTGTCTCTTACTTGCTTTACTGACTGACTGAATATCTGACTGGGAGAAATGTGGTGCGGTGGATCTGACAGGGTTTCTGGATGTGATCCGCCGCAGCTCCCGGAGGACGCCCAGCTAAAGCAAAAGCCTTTTTTTTTTTCCCGGGCATGTTTGGCAGAACACCGCTCCAGCTGAGCCGAGCCAGCTCGCAGGGTGGCCCGGAGTTTAGACGGCCTTGTTCCTCCACCGAAAAAGTTCCCCATTTTGTCGAATATGGGCCCCGGCAGAAAACACACACACACGCTGTTACAGTATGCCTTGAGCTCAGGTCAGAGGAGGTCTCTGTGGGTGAGGGAACCAAGAAGAAAACCAGGAGGTGAGGCATTCAAAGCCAAGCCAAACTTAGGGATTGTTTGAAGCGGACCAATTCAAGTCGGCGGTTCGCGCAAAAAAAAAGAAAAAAAAAAAGGCACCTGATGGTTTCAGTTGAATCACAAGATTAAATCCACGCCACTCTCTCCACGTCCTGTGGCTTGTGCTGTGGAGTGTGAGGCAGACGGGCATAATTCATGAGGCAGGAAAAGGAGTTTGTGAGCTGATGTTGCACGAGTAAAAACACCGAGAGTGGGAAGAAAATGGGAAGGACAGGGTTCAGAAGAGAGGAGAGTATTTACCCCCGAAACATCCTCACCCAAAATATAAACTGAGCAAAGTTGGAAAAAATGTCCTTTTCTTTGACACTGAGTCAGATCATAATATTTCTCTTTCTGCCTCCTTGTTAGCTCAGGCAGTTCTGGAAATACCTTCGCCAGCCATTGATAATATTTATAGCTCCTACATATGGATTCCTTAGGTTTCACACCACGCAGGCGTGATTGAATTCCAGCCCGCTCGTAAGTGTTTTTTGATCTACTCGGCTTGATCCTTGCACACCAAAAGCACCTCCACTCGCCCCGCCGTACTGTACACACACACACACACACACACACCGGCACACACATCACATTATACAGCATCAGCCCGGCTCAAAGTGGATCATTATTTACTAAACAGGTTGCCTAACAAGAAAAGACGGATTCCCCTGCAGGCTCGCGTAAAAACCCTGGAAGCATGGCGGTAGAGCAATATCCATCATAATTGATGTGTTGCAAAGCAGATTATACACATTAGCGAACACTGTTCTAGCTATGACATCTCCAACTGAACATGACAAATTCTGTAATGTGGGAGAAAAAAAAACACACACATATTTTAACTCTCAGGGTATTAAAAGCCGGAGCAACCAACAAAGCAGCATTTTGCATTCGTAAACCTGAAAGCATGTGTTTGCAAACGTTAGCCTGCGTGCACCCGTGTCTAACTACGCCTCCTCGGTGCTGTCGTCTGCCTTTAATTGCATTCTGGTTGCTCCACTCGGGGCGGAGGGGTCCTGTAAAGTGTCGGGAGCTTCCTGGGCTCGGTGACAAGGCGGCTAATCCCGGCGTGGCATTAGCCGCGCGGATGATGAGGCCGCAGTCAGCGCCGGCATTATTTACCGAATCCGGCACAACAGATGAGCCCCATTGAAGTCGCTCATTGTGATGGAGCATTAAAAACCAGCAGGCTGGATGCTGGAGGAATAAATAAGCTCCGGGAAGGAGAGGCGGCGTGACATGCTCTCTACCTCCCTGCTCTCTTTTTCACTGACTCTCACTCGCTCTTTCCGTCATTCTAATTTCAGTCCTTTAATCAAGTCAGCAGCATTAAAGCAAATCTGCTCCTGGAATTCCTGCTGGTCGGTCCTGTTTTGTGTACCGATACCATCAAATCAGGAAAGCCATTGTCACTGATTGCTACTTAAAAATTATTTCAAAGACCGGTTATTATTTTATTGCTTCACTAAGGTTGCTTTTTATTCTTTATTTAGAAAAAAGAGCAGGAAGTAGGAAAAAATGTAAAGATGTTTTCACATTAATTTGAATTTAGCAAAATCCCCAAATTCTTTTTCCAAAATTTTGACCTTTTCCCCATCAATGTGTTTCTGCAAATCTATTTTAAAAATCCCTTTTTTTTCCTTTTAATTCCTTTAAAAGAAGCTCACACGTAAAAAACACGCTAATCCAAATGATTTTCCTGTGTGATAAGTGTTAAATCCATTTTAATTGTAAAAAGAAGGCCTGAGCCAGGATTGCGTGTTTATGTGACCGAGCTATTCCGAGCTGTGTCATTATAGCCACACACCCACTCCCGACGACCCACTAATTAACACCCCATGTTAATCACTCTCAACCCAGCCAATAACCGGTGACATGCCATCATGCAGATCACTTCATCATACCTCCGCACAGCACGGCACTCCCCTTTCTCCTCACTCACATCTCGGTGAATATTTTGACTTGTGGAGAAGGGGAGAGAGAGATCTGTTTTCCTTCAAGAGGAAGTTGGTATTTAGCAGGACTGTCATGCACCGAGTATAAATACTCCGAACGGTGACAAAGACACACGTCAGCACCGTCATTCTGCACCTTTAAACCATCTGTGGCTTTAAATCAGTCCCTGCATGTAAAGTCTAACGGCACATTTATTTTTTGTTACCACATGTATGAAGCCTAATCCATTATCCCCCATCCTGCTTTGCATAGACTGCTTTTTAAGTGCATGTTGGCTAAATATCATCTGGATGAATCTTCCGTTGTGGCTGAAATAATGATTTTGATATAAGTTAAGCTGATTTGCCTAAGCTGCCGGATAATTAACCGAACTTAATCATTTGATTTCAATTCATTTCCATTACCTGAATTATTTTGCCACTCTCCCTCTCTCTTTTGTAACGTCTGTATCTGCTGTCAGCTCGCCGTGCTTTTGCCGGGGAAAAGACCTGGCGTGTGAACTCTGGGGCAATACTGACCTCTAGTGTCGGTCAGGTCCAGTTTTCTGGATGCTGCATGAGAGCGAGGTGGGATATTTTTACCAGCCTCATTGCTAGTCATATTTAAGGTAATGAATCCGCTTTGGACAAACTGTCTAGTTTGAAGCTTTAGCCTGCAAACGCCTGCAGCAGGGATTGCCCGGGATAGGGCAGAGGTAGATTAGGAGTCAGAGTAATGAGAGGCAAAGTGTCTCTTTAGCTCACCCTTTGTCTTCTCCCCCTTCCACCGAGCCTCGGAGAAGAAGGAGATGTACTTTTTTTTCTGGCCGGTGGCGGCCACGCGAGCGTTGACTTTATTTTTCATCATCCTCATTTCCCTCTTCTCTGTTAACTTTTTTCCCTTTTTTTTCCACCCCCCTGTCCACATTTCTCTCTCTTCCCCGCACCTTCACCCATGCTGACACTTACATCTTCGACAGGGGGATCGTAGAATATGGAAAAAGACAGACACTTGCCAGCCTCACTGGTGCGTAGCGCACGGGTAATAGGCATAATAGGGTCAGGCCTGCATTTAATAAACAATTACCCATCTATAATAGATGACTCCTGCTCCTGAGGCCCAGCCGCCTGGCTTGGGTCGAGAAGGTGGGTGAAGAGGGAGGGGTGGGGGGGGGGGGGGGACAGGAAGGAGAGTAGGTGAAAGAGAAGGAAGGTGAATGAATAATGTAGGCGAGATGCCCACTAGAGCACCCAAAACGCACAGCCCAATTATCCCGCCGCGGTAATGACGATCGCCTTGATGCTCCCCGCAAAACCTTTCCAGGAAAGTTCTGACATTTACTCAGCGCCCCCCCCCCCCCCACCCCCCGCTACGCATCCACACAAACAGAGGCCACTCAATCCGGTTTGTCGGCTCGGTTCGAATGGGAAAAGGGGGCTTTCCCAGCACAATGGCCGCCGCCGTCCTTTTTAGAATTACAAATCAATCAGAGATTTCTCCTCGGTAGCAGCACGTTCAGTCCAAGGTTGCCCAGATTAAGGCATGAAAACAGGGGGATCAGGGGGGGGGGGGACCTTTGGTGCTTGGGCAGACTGCTAGCGAACCAGATAGGGCCCCGGTAGGCCGCTTCAGTCCAGACTCTGGGAAAAACACACAGCCGTCCCGGCTCCCCCGAGGCCCCGGTCTGTGGTAATAATGGGATCAGAGCCATGACCCTCCCAGGACTCCGTAGCGCTGTCGGATATTCTATTAGTTTCCTCGGCGGTGAAAAAGAAGTCCGTGCTCAGCTACTTTTCTCTCGCTCCAAATCACATTTGTTTTACTTTTATGTAGTCTTACCAGCGACTAATCAAATTATTCAAAGTTTGCTAAGAAGATGTTTTATTAACAGTCCGGACCGAGCGGAGCACTTCTTAACGCTAACCTTTTAGTTTGGAAAACTACATACAGTGGATATCTTCTAATCTCGCCTAATGTTCTTTATGCATGCAGGGATACTGTAATCCATTAACTTGTGTGCAAAAACTCAGGGCCCATAATTGTTCCTTTTTACCGTTTAATCCCAGCCCTGGAAGATACAGCAGAGATCACATTAAAATTTACATTTCTGAATCCCCCACCCCTTGATATGGCCCCAGCTTTCAGCCCGGGCATCTCATCTGCCTTTACATAATATCAGGGCTGTATTAAAGCTACATATGGCTCTCCACAGTCTGTTCTGTGCAGATTTACATTTTCCTAATGATGTGCTTTCATTTTCCCCTCCACTATCCCTGTGTCCTTCCCCTCACCTCCAGCCCACAGCCCACTGTGATTTAAAACACATACAACCGCACCGCTGTTTTACTGCGGGATAACACAAAGCGCGGAGCGAGACACCTTGGGTCGCCCCGGCCCCCATCTGTTGCACATCTGGAAGTGTGGTGCGCGGCACCAATAATTGGAAGTCAATTTGTTTGAAGTTATGTATTTGGCATCTGGCTGGATTCATAAAAACTCTGGAAATCGCATTAATTTTATGGCATCCCCCTTTTTTTCCTCATCTCTCGTGCGCTCCATTGTTAATGCGCGAGGGGGCCGAGCCGGTCAAGTGACATGGGAGTTTGCCGAACGCCGGTCAGGGTGTGGTCCTTCCTATAAAAAATAAAAAAAAGAGCAGAAAATGGGGGCATGGATTACAGCAGCGCAGCGGAGAGAAAATATTGATAAGTTCCTAAGCAGTAAATGCAATGGCCAGACTTTGGCTAAGTTTTATAACTTCGGCTTTCACTTTGACCGCAGCCTCAGATCGTTTGTTATTTTTCCCCGAAGGGGGAAAGCTCATCCGGGGCCTAGTTTGCCACATTTCCAGCAGACGGGCTGACTGATTGAGAAGCAGCATGGTGTTGTTTGTCACACAGCTCTCTGAGTCACGGCTGAAAATAGATATGACACTTGATGTTTGGTGCCTCTCTTGCCGGCTGTCATATTGTTATTCCCTCTCAAATTTCACCTAATTTGTGCACAAGTCTTGTCACAGTCCAGATCCCGATGAGGGCTCTTTCTTTTTTCCTCATCTATGTGGCAACGGAGTGCAATGAGACACACACACAGACTCGGAGTTTCTGCTGGGGTTTGCACAATTGTGTTTGCACACAAGCACATTTGATTAGGCTTGTTTGTGCTCTGAGAGCGCCGAGCCTGGTGCGGAAGTATATATCTGTGTGTGTGTGTGTGTGTGTGTGTGTGAGTGTGTGAGTGTGTGTGTGTGTGTGTGTGTGCGTGTGTGTGTGTGCCGTTTTCCAAAGTTAGTCACCTCAGCGGGAGGTGATTAAGAGTTGCCAATGGCAGGCTCGACAGGTGAGCGCGTTGTAGCACTCTGGCAGCCGTGGCATCTGCACAGGTGACAGCTCCCCCCCCCCCCCCCCTCCTCCCCCCCCCACGGTGCCGGTGTCAGTGTTGGTGGGTGGCAGGAGGCCCTGACAGCGTTGTTTTGGTGACAGAACGGCTCCGCCGTGAGGTTCACGACATCACTCGCCTTCCTGTAGATTTGTCAGTTTTTATATCCCGGGGGGGGGGGGGGGGGGGTGGAAGTAGGAAGTACCCCCGGACCTTTGCACGCGCGGAACTACCAGGCCAAAGGTCTGCGTGGGAAGTGTTTACCCAGCATCCCTTACTCTAACAGTCGTTTTGAGGCTGTCTTAAGTCGTTTATTCTCATTACAGTTTAAAACACAGCCCACTGCTGCCCCCTGCTGTTCGAAACCTGCAACTCCAGCTGCCTTTTTCTACCCTTTTTTTTTTTTTTCAATTTAGTATTGTGAGTGAGGTAATTTATCGAGGGAGGCCATGTTCCTGCGCATGCAGCAGCAATACAAATAAGGACTGAAAAGATTATTTTACAAGCTGTACGGTTTTTTGGCAGATAATGGAGCGGGCTTGACTCCCATCTGTTTCTCATGAAGGAGATTAGGTAAGGCGCAGAGCAAGACAGAAAGAGATGGGAACCCCTTTTTTTCCACAAATTTGTTTTGTGTGCTTGAATTCGCAGCCCTCTCTTAATATTGTGAAACTGACAAAAAGGATACAGTATATTCATGTTTTTGAAGCATCGAAGGGAATTATCGGTTCTTGTGAGTTTCCACACCTCCATAAAGTGTAACGTTCCACATAAAAAAGTTGTTTGCTCTGATGTCACCGTTGCCTCATTCGACCACATTTCCTTTTGAAGCCTGTGCATAATGGTCCCAGAACTTTGTCCGTGATAACTCTTGATGTGGGGGGGAACTGAGTTGGTTTTGGGAGAATAATCGGACTTCTGAAGAGCGGAATGTCAATGAGCATGAGTCATTTTTTTTTTCTGTTCCGTCAATACTTTCATTAAGGTAAAAGGCGCTCCATTCACTACTCTGCTGTTTAGCTTTCATCAGTTCCCGGGGAAGACTAATTGGATTTGTGTGTTATTCCGAGTTTCCCACCACAGGAAAAAAGTTATGGGGGGAAAAAAATTGAAAACAGGAATATAAATTAGGCCTTTTGAGATGTTGAGTTGTTGAGTAAGTCTCCCTTACTTATAGTTTTCTTCTTTTTTTATGAAAATCTATAACCACCTTCCATGATTGCTTTGGCCAATTACTTACAAACATCACTAATCACTTTGTAGTTTGAGACGCTGCACTCTGTAAGAATTGATCGGTTTGCTCTTATTTGCTTCTGATAGGAGTGAGGAGTGTGTCGATTTTGCTGAGAAACACACTCTAATAACATTCTGAAACATTAATTCAAAGAGGCTTTGATGGAGAAATCTGTTCCGAAAGAACTGGTCCGTTGTTTTGGAAAAGTCTGTTTGTTGGATTTGTAATGCATGAGATGTTAAAAGTAAATGTGTGTGTTTTTTTAAATACACACATCTGCCATTTTTAAGCAGCCTTTAATCACAGGTTCTTTTTCTATCTTTTTTTCTGCATCACAAAACAACTTCCACCTCATTTTGTTGCAGATAAATGTGGTTTGTGATCATATTCCTGAAGAATGGGAGGACCTATTTTCTTATCTGGTTTATCTTACCGGAAACTTTGTTAGCCTGCTGCTTACAGCTATTCATTTGCTTCCATTATTCATCCTCAAGGGCTCATCAGCTCACAGTGGCATCATCAGAGTGATCACTCCTCCTCCACTTGTCTTTATTATCCTGTTTCCCTCCCCTCTTCCTTTCTGCCACTTATTTCCAATCACACACCTTGAAAGCTTCACTTTCCACAATGGAACGTTCTTGTAGGCCCACACACACTCCGGGTGTGTCTCTGTAAACGTCACACACGAGTTTAAGGCAATGACAAAAAAATGACTGTAGGAAATGTCAAAAACAGGGGTTTATTTTTAAAAAAATGTCCCACCCCTACTGAGAATAAAAAAAGGTAACATGTTAGATAGTAATATATATATTTATATCTGTTTTTTTTTAAGAATACATGGATTAAAACACATAAATACAAAAATTCTGAGGAGATAAAAAAAAAAAGGCCAAAGACATGTTAGGCACTGAGGTGAGTACATTAGTTTTCTTTTTCAGACACATCTGGGAGTTCAAGAAAAAGGCCTTTTGCACGACGCAAACGTCCGGTTAACATCTTTTTCGTAAAGTCTTTCATTAACAGGAGAGGACGGCACATTTCGGTGATTATTTTTGCATATGTTACAGTGTATCGCCACCACAGTGTTGACTCGACAGATAGCAGGCACGGTCATTTACATTATTATATATATACTGATAAGCGTCTCCCTTTTTTTCTCACAAGTCAGCGTGTGCTCTGTCCGGGAGGCAGAGGAACAGTGATTGTCTGTAATAAAGTTTTTAAAAAAGAGCAGGCGCTCCTTGGGATGTTTCCCTTCCTGCGAATCTCTAACAGAATGTCAGCATCTGGGATAGTCTGGTCACTTTCTGGGGCTTTATGTCATTCAGATCACTGGTGACCCCTTCGGTGCTCCTGATTGTAGGCCCCAATCTCCGTTCTTTTTTTCAGTTTCTGCGTCTCCCGCCGTGCGGCCCTTATAGGTCGTCGCCCTCGGCCGAGCTGAAGCTGCTGCGGCGGCTGCTGTCCTTGGAGGCGGCGCCGGGCGAGGCGGCGGACAGCAGCGGGTCGGCGCCGAACGGCGACAGCGGGTCGTCCATGAGGATCTCGTCCAGCTGGTGCTCCTCCTTTAAGGTGGCGGTGAAGAAGTCCGTGAAGTGGGAGAGCGGGTCGGAGAAGGTGGTGCAGGCGTCGGCCCCGGGGAGGTGGTCCTGGGGCGCCACGCCGCCGGGCGCCATGGGCGCCACGCCGCCCGCCGCCGCTATCCTCTGGAGGTAGTCGCCGTTGGGGTCCTCCTGGTAGAGCGGCGGCTGCTGACCGGGCTGTTGCTGGGGCGGCTGAGGGGGGGGCGACTGCTGCTGCTGCTGCTGCTGTTTGAGGAGGTGGGAGGACAGTTCCACAGTGCCCAAGGCGGCGGCCATGTTTGGGAGTCCATGTGCTCGCGCCTGGATCTCAAGCTCCTGGAAACGAGACGGGAGTCAGGTCAAAGGCTTGTCGACAGCTAAGCAGGGAGTGACCGTGACTCTGACACTGCCACACCTCTTTTTTTCCCATACCTCCCCCTCATGCTGTGGTTAGTTTGGATATTTCCACGTTATCTTCCCATGCACACACTATCAGTATCGTCACGCCATGTTTGAAAGAGCTGTTTTCGTTAATATTGTCTCCCTGTCTGTCTTCAAGAAACTCTTGAAGACCCACCTCTTCAAAGAGCATCTCCTATCCTAATCCTAACCCGTACCTCTACCCCCCCCACAACTCCTTCTGTAGTCCCTCTACCTCTATCTCTATCTCACCACTGACTCTGATCAGTGTTTCTCCTCTGTATAGCTTATTGTCACAGTGATGAGAAATGTAATATTGTGTCTACTCTGCAAGTCGCTTTGGATAAAAGCGTCTGCCAAATGCATAAACATAAACATAATATTCATCATTCCATGCAGTGAGATCAGAGGAACATTATCCTAACAGTGGGGGAAAAAAAAGGGGTGCTTAGCTAACTTTGTGAAAATAACATAAAGGAAAATCCATGGCTGTCTGCAGTCGTTATTGAGTTATGGCTACAGACGCGGTCTGAGGACGGGAGGGGAGGCGTTTTTGTTACCTGGATCCTCAGCAGCAGCCTCCTGTTGGCTTGTTCCAGCTTCTTCTGGCGGCCCTCCAGCTCCCGAGCGTGCTGCTGCTCTTTCTGCAGCCACCTGATGTATTCCACCGAGGCCTTCAGGATGGTGCCTTTGTTCCACCGCATGTCGCTGCGAAGAGAGAGAAACGTTAGGGATAACCTTTTTCCCACCGATGTAGCAGGAATATCCTTTGCAATAAAAAAAAAAGAGGGGGGAAAAGTTTTAGTGGAGCTCTTTTCTCCTCTTTTATGATATGAATAAGAACTGGAGAATTACATGGGGCAATTATTCATCCTTGGACATTACACAGGGACACAGAATGGGGATTTTAATAGAATAGTTAAGTAGCTATATGGAAAGTCCATTTTTGTACCTCCTTGAACGGTAAAATTAATCCTCGAGTAAAAATAGGTGAGGGGAAAATGAGCTAAGTAGGAAGGCATGGAGAAAAATGGAGCTTTGGACTTGAGGTGCTGGAGTGCAAGTCATTCTTTTTCAGGTAATATTACTTTTTTAAAAAGGACAAGAGACCCGCAGTAAAAACGGTCCTTTTCCACACGAACGAAGCCTTGGTCTAATAATCTCTTTTATCCTGTGTTAATGGCACAGTGACAACGCCAACCTTCCATTTAAATTCGAAGCAAAGTTCAACTGCGGGTAGATGGCCGGCGTTCTGCACACTATCTCCCTGTTCCTACGCCGCTTCAGACTTCCATTCAAACGGCGTGGCCCGATCCTTTGCATTTGACCCTTTCCTCATCACTCATGCTTTGAGCTGAACCCCTGCACCCGGCGAGACGCACATCTCAGAGCGTAATGCAGCGGAGGTTCAAGTGCACCCTTGAAATTTGACTGAAATGTGCTCGAGTGCTCATTTGAATTCAACGGGGAAGAGACTGTGTAGAAAGGGGACTGTGCTGTGAAGTTAACACGACTCCTCACAGGCTCCTGCGGCTGTTTTGCGGCAGAAAATAAAGAAAAGAAATGGAAACACGAAATACTTTGCAACTTACGGGTCATTTGACTTTGGTATGAGTGTCCCCAACTCCTTAATTCTGTAGTTAATGTTGTATCGGCGTCTTCTCTCAACTAAGGAAACGAGAGAAAAGAGATTAGAGCGTTGTCATCCGTGGTGCTAAGAGCCAGTTGTCGCTCATTCTCAGTCAAATGTTAAAAGCCAGAGAGGGGCACTTACTCAAATTATGGTTGTCTTTTTTCTGCCTTTCTTTGGCCATCACCCTAGTGTCGTGCTCTGTCAAAAAATAAATCACAAAGGGGAACAAATGGATTAGCAATGCACACTAATTTAGAAACTGAAAGACAACGATCACAGAGCTCCACAGAGGGAGCGATTCAGTGTGTAGACACACAGTTCAGTGTGTAGACACACAGTTCAGTGTGTCTGCCGAGTTCAGCGGCGGGGTCACGATGTGACGCTTCTGTGCATTCGCCCAAACTGCACACACACACACACACACACGTACGGCTGAGCCCAGTTTATCCCCTCTGGCATGTCTGAAAGCCCGTCGGAAAAAGGGGAAAGAAAATCGGGATCACTTTTAGTCTACTTATTCTGCAATTAAGAGAGTTTAGCAAATTCCCTAATCTGTCCCAGAGAGGGGAAAAAATGCCAGTGCATCCATATTTGTATTCACATTCTTCCAAATTACATAATTAGGGACCTGAGATTGAATTTCCCAATTTGTCTCTGTTGATTCAATCAGGACAATTTAAAGTCTGTGTAACAGCCCATTGTCCTCTCTGCCCACACTCAAATGAAACGGATGGTAATTTACTTATTTGCCCATTGAGAGTGAAGGATTCTTCAGGCATCCTTTCTATTTCCTAAATCAATTAGTTTTTTTTTCCTTTATGTTTGGGATTAATAGGAAATGTCTAAAGGGCACTCTGTTTTCTTTTTTAGCCTTTCTTTGCACTCTGGTGAGAAGCCTACATGGCTAATTAACAAACTATGTGACAAGCAAGACAGTGTCAAATTCCAGACAGAAATAAGCACACACACACACACGCATGCACACACACTCACAATCCTGGACTTTAAATTAGCACAGATGATTGCCAGCAGGTTGCTGTTTTTACTTGATCATTTTTTTTCCTTCCACCAAAGCGTAAAGGAACCCCTTTTTGTTTTGTTTTATTTTACTTTTTTTATGAATACATAATCCTCTAAATTAACTAATATAACCCTGGGCGTTTTTATAAGACTTTTACATCTATCTGAGCAAGCTGCTAACTCTTTAACTGATTAGTGGTTTGCTCCAGACTATGGTATGAGTTCATACCTGTGTATTCCCTTTTAACAGTGAGCTTTGTGGGGTTAGATGTGGGACTCATTCCACCATTAGGGGGGTTCATACCTTGTTCACCCCCATAGACGTCCAGCATGCTGCTGCTGAGGGACACCTGTGGGGAGAGGCAGGGGAAAGGAGGAGAAAGGGTCAGTTAACGGGGGACATCTAACCCCACAAATCTCACGGTTAAAAGGGAATACACAGGTATGAACTCATACCATA
>JABUIW010000245.1:3157976-3209257 GCA_013363375.1 Menidia beryllina | reverse complement strand
GGACTTTCGCAAGCCACAACACAAACAGTTGTGTTTGGCTGCTGTGTGGCTTTGTGTAACGCCGAGCAAAGCGACAAGAGGCGAGAGGACTGATCAGAGGCCTCGTATAGAGAGGTTTGTAAGCCCCCAGGGCTTTTCCCCGGAGGGGGGCCACAGCAGGACAGGACAAACCCCTGCGCTGTGACCCCTCAGTCCCGCCGATGACTTGCTTGTCTTGCATGACAGAGAGTAAAACAACTCAACAGGAATTTAACCCAACTGTAACCCCGTCGGACAATCCTCTGCTGATCTCTGAGGGGCAGATTTGGACTGGATGTTTCGCCTCGATCCACAAAAGGCCCCATTTTCTGACTCCAACGCCCCCCCCCCCTAACACTGATGTGCTCTGTGTTTAAAAACAGCATCCCATTAGATGAAAAGGCTAACCAGGTCAGCGGGGTGAACAGAGGAAAAGCTGTTTTCGGGCCTTTCACGGTGCGGGGGGGACACGTCTGGGGATGGCGTGCTGACACACATGTGTGTCTAATTCGCATTTGTGTATTTATGGGAAAATCCTAAAGAAGTCGCTGCGCTTTGCGAGATGCGCACAGCCAATTTGATCCATGACATGTGTGTCAAATGTAACTGGGAGAGTGGTGAAAGGGATAAGGCTGCATGTCAAGTGAAGAGATGGGATGGAATGTAAAAGCAAGAGGAGAGATGAGGAGATACGGAGCACATCAGATATCTGCAGTTAGTTGCGTGTGTTTTTTTTCCCTTACTTAGATTGAAAAATAGAAGAGGAGGAGGAGGAGGTGGAAGAAGGGGGTGGAGGGCAAACATGCATATGAAAATGAAAGATTGCAACAATTCCCCCTTCTTGCTACTTCTGTAATCATTTCAATCCCTCTCCCGTCTGCGTTCCTGAATGTGTTGACACGGCGAAACGGTGTGATGCATCGCACTGGATGACTAATTAGGATGAATTGATCCATTTAAGCATAGTATCATTTTGGAACAAGCCCATGGGGACTTTATGCATTAGCCCAATCCAACGGCTCAGTAACTCCTTCCTATCAAGTCTCTCACTCTTAGCTCCTCTGAAGAGCTTCAGTCTACTTTGGAACCCAACTTCACCTCCTCCTCTTCCTCCTCCTCCTCCCCTGCTCCCCTGCCCCTTATCTCTTCCTCCCCCTCTCATTCCTTCTCTGTCACAGTCACTGTTGTGCTATACTCTGTCACTTTATCTGTGTGGATGCTTCTTTGTCTGGATGTGTCTCGTTCTGTATCTATGTTCCCATCCAAATCTCCGCATTCGCTTCGGGAGTCGGCACGTTCTCCGTTTTTCCGATCATCTGCCCATCGCGTTTCTCACTAGCTCTCCTGACAAGAAAGTATTCTTATAAAAAACGTAATCTACTTTGTTAAACTTTCTCGAGCGATGTGGCAAATGTTGCTAAGCCCGAGTGAACTTTGACTCGGCTCCAGACTTAAGCTGACCTCAAAGTGGGTCAGGTCCCCCTTTTCCCAAGCTAGTCAAGCCTGTAAGTCAAAGTTTGTGTGGAGGAACCTTACTTTCAAGTCTCCATTTGGTTTAGGAGGAGGGAAATAATTGGTTAATGAACGTGTTATAAACCTACCCACAACTTTTTGCAGGGCTCAGCAAACAGAGGAAATCAGAAATTGATACAAATAGCATGCGAGCTGTAGCTGGTCTGAAGCAATGAAAACGAGATAGAGGATGAAGCTGTTAGAGCAAGACTTAACGTGATTCATACTTACGTTGTTTTGCATTATGATGTTAGGCTCCATACAATCCAAGCCTCCATCATTGAAACCGGATTCAAGACTAATTAGGTCATCAATAACTTCATCCATTGGAAACTAAAAGAAAACAGTAACTTTGCTTTACTCGTGGACAGACTGATGGGGTTCGTATACTGTCCAAGTCTCTCCAGATCTAAACATTAGAAGCATGATGGCTGTGAAAACAGGGAGGAACTGCTGAGAGGCTAATCCGATTACAGACAAGCTCTTCACTGCCACATTTGGAGGTTTTTTAACATCGATTTCAGGAAAAACATGCATCTGTTACCAAACTAGCGTCCTCCTTTGAAAGATTTCTCTCATCAGAGAAGGCATGTCTGAAGTTATTGAGGAGCACATCACAGAGAGACGGACATCAGTAAGCGGCACACCTTTGTTTAGATGATTTGTTACTTTCTGCATGACGATTGATACGAATTTTAGCTCTCGATGACTAAGAAGTTTCTGAAAGACCACAATCCATCCCAACAAAGTGTCTGCCCTGGTTTATAGCTGATAATTTGAGAACGTTAAGAAGGACAGTAGATCTCCTACACAAGCTACGTAAAAGTCTAGAAAACATTCAACGGGAATTTGGACTGTTGACAGGAAATGTTGAGAAATCTTCAAAAGTTACTCTCCACAGCCTGTGGCTCAGATTTTTTCCTTTAGATGGGACTTTTTCCAAAGAACAGTAGGTACATTTTGAGCTCTTTTCATTTTCAGTTCCACATATTGGCGAGCCTCGGTGCTTCCACCCACCTCGCTGTCGTGATTGGCCATCGTGAGCAGGGTGACGGGGCTGTTGGGGTTGCTGCCGTCACTGACGGGGGGCATGTGTCCGTTCCTCATGATGGGGACGGTGGTCAGCGGCTGGCCGGGAGTGTGCGGGTGCGGGACGGCGTGGCCCGATCCGGCCGAGGAGGCCAGTTTGGAGCCCAGCGTCAGGTACTGCTTCACCGGCTGATTCTGGCTCTGGTGAAGGTGGAACTTGGAGTTCTCCAGGTGGCTTTGAACCTGTAGAAGAAAAAAAAACAAAGTCTTACTTCAGCTGAGTAAGTTTGAGTAGTTTTAAGTGAGTTGAGTAAGTTTAGATTAGATCGGAATCGGAATGGGACGCTGAAATGACACATTGTTTCCCACATGCGGGGACGGCACTGACTCAGACTGTATTTACCGTTGTTGAAAGCAGCTGAATAATTATCTGAGTCAAGATAGGACGATAAGTGACCCATAAGTCATCCAGTTCAGGGGTTAAAATCACCTTTCACAGGGGAATTTAGTTTTCATGTTAAAACAAATAGTTTGTCATTTGGCTTCATGACAATTTGAATTCATATAAAGTTGTGACTGAAAAACAATGAATTCTTGTTCTATGATGTTAATAGTTAACAGTCAAGCAAATTCATAAAAAGTTTAGAAACACATGTAAAACTTTTAAAAAACATCGTTCCAAAAAACTTTACCCCAAAGTTCAAAAAGTCGTTTTAAGCTTTGATTTTCTTACTTTCGAGGCTCTGGTTGCATCCCGCATTTTGTAGTAACTGCAGTCACTTAAGTGTGGCATTCTCAGAAAAGCAGGTAATCTTCTGATTGGTTTGTTCTTTGGGAGCAGCAGGCCAGCTTTAGGGATCCAGATCTGCTGCTGCTGCCGCTGCTTTCCTGCTCTGTGGCTGACTTCTCAGTGAGCGTCTGTCCCTTCCGGGCCCCTACCGGAGCTTTATAAAGGGCCCTAAGTGAACTAATTAGGCCTACAGCTGGGCGTAAGCCTTTATGTTGCGTAGCATGATAATCACTTCAAACGCCAGACTGTTAGATCATCCGGGGTTTGATCACTGCAGGATATCTGCCTTTAACGTCTATCACTAATTCATCTGGACCGCCCTTTTCACCGTGGCTGACCAATCAGTGGTCACCTCCCAAAGTCCTCTGCTGCCTGCTGCAGGGGTTGAGCTGCACAATTGACCCTTGTTTTCCTATGAGGGTTTTAAATAACTCCTCTAATGCCATTTTTAACCAAGCCTTTTTTTCATTCATTCACCGGTTTGAATGCAGATAGTTAAGCATGATGGGTTCCACCGTATAATAGGTGCAATGAAGCTATTGTGAAGCCGCTGCTATTTTCAGAAGGAACATCTCACCTTAAACGACTAATTTTCTCACACGCCTCATCTTCACAAAGAGGTTTTCTGTTGTAACGTGTTTCATTAGTTAATGTCTCGCAGAGTATTTTGGTGCGCACTTAAGAATAACACAAGTCATTTTAGCAGTGGTTTTACAAAGTTACCTTTATTGGTGGTCAGTGATTTGGCATAACTACCAGTGTCTCTTTCATTTTTTTCCAGAATCTCTAAATGAGTCCTTTTTTTCCATGACTGACCACCGCTTATCAGTCAAAACTGAGGAAACCCTGATAAGCAGCAGTGCCAGTGTGGCGGAGATTCAGTTGACTCTGCTGTATTACGAGGAAATGAAAGCAGATATTAGAATAACTAGACGTCTCTCGTCCTGTCTGTTCCTAAATTTCGACGACACTTTTAGAACGTTCTGCTCGGCTTTAAAAACAGACGGGCGACAGGTGTCACCACGTAAAAAAAAAAAAAATGCCGCGTTCGAGTAGCAGTAGCTAAAAGGTAAAAGAAAATAAGCAAAAACCTCTGCCAGCTTAGACCTTTTTACAGTTATGAGGATGAAATGCCATTTTGCTAATTAAAACCCACAGTTGATAAAGAAGTTAAAGGAAAAAAAACGTAATTGATGTATTCTTCCCCTCAAAGTTTGTCTCACTAAGCTTATTACATTTTTCTCACTTACAAAAAAGCACAAAAAAAATATTAAATTTCAACAGGAGTCAAAATCAATGTACCAGGGCACCCCAACTTGTCACACTCTCCTCTTCAGCTGTACTAGCTCGTCTTATTCCCCACTCGTCCTCCCAACTGAGAAGAGGCTCATCACAATACTCAACTTGTAAGTAGTAACTGAGACCTCTTATCTGACTTCTCCTGGCCAAACAAGATCCCGGTTGTTAGCCAATCAACATTTTTTTCCACTACGGAGAGCAGGAGGGATGCCAGGACTGCTACACACCGCATCTGGTTTGTGTGACGGCAGATTGTCCTGGTTTCACTGCAGCCCTCTCACTACTGTAAATGCCGGAGACACGCTTGTTATCCACTTAAGGGAATCTGATTAGATTTGAGCAGTAATGGTGCTTCAGTCACCAAGGCCAGCCGTGACAATGGCCGGCCTGTGCATGTGTGAAAGTGTGCATGCCGAAATTTAGCAGTGCCTCCCCCATACACATTGGACAGGGGGGATAAGAATCTAATCAATCAAGGTTCAAGTTTTGGGATTGTTGAGGATGTCTCAGAGCCTTTGGGTTTTTTTTTTTTTTTTTTTTTTTTTCCCCCACTTTTCAAAAAGGCTCCCAGCACCTGCTTCAACAATTGGGACAGTGTTCGAGACAGAGAGGAGGTCACAGGTTCACTTTCTGTTTACACACATCTGCACTGTTACCGCTACCGTGTAGACCCCTTCGTGTAAATGACATTTTCCTTTTTTGCTTTGTTTGTTTTACCTAAAAAAAAAGGAGCGGTTTCATGTATTCTTACACATGAACCTGATTTTTTCCCTTTTTTTTCAGAAATGCAGTTGTCTTTCCTGTGTCTAGAAAAAAAAGTCTAAAGTTATCAGTCATCAGGAAATCAGCAGCATCTTCCTAACCTCATTATCCTGATCAGAGATGTTTTAAACCCCTAAAATCAGGACTGAAGATCCAGATAAAGACCTCATCCCACATGCACGCCTATTTCTCAAACTTCTCCTCACTCACTAGTAGTTTTGAATGAATTAGCCAGATAAATCAAATGTAAGTAGTACACAGAGCACATAGCAGCAGCTAGAAATGATATGACATCAACAGCAGAGAATAAAACCAACATTCTGCATAATCTGAAAAGGTCTACTTTAGCTTCTTGCCGTGTGATGCATTTAGTAGTTGTGTTTTTTACCTCGCTGTTAAAAGGTGTAATTCTATAGTCCGCACTGAAATGCTGCACTCACAGAGCCATTCAAACAGCCCCGCACGCCTGTTTCTTCTGGACAAAAAAGCTGTTGCCTAACACGGTTTCAGTCTTGCCCAAGTTCTCCTTTCACTTCAGAAAAAGCCAACAACTTATGAAACACTGGGTGAGGGTGACATTAGTTAGCTGTACAAATTGTGGACAAACCTTGTAGGAGGTTTGGATTCATTTCTGCAAAAATGCTTGGCTTCGCACCATATTGACACAGTTAGGGAATGCAGAGTGGAAATATTTAATGATCTTTTCCCCTCATCTTGAATCTACCAAGATGAAAGTGAAATGAAAAGCTCACATTTTTTTCTTTCTTTTTTTTTTTTTTTGCTGAGCCTGCTAACCAGTAAATAGCTGTAACCGCAAGATATAGTGATGAAATAGTTGGGAAGATAAGACTCGGATAGAGAACTTATCACAAAATTTGCATTCCACGGTGGCTATTCAGTTATTCTGGTTTATAATTTGGAAATAATCTCTCTTGCATGCAAACAAATACACGCTGATGCATTTTTTTTCTGTGTGTGACATTGCCCCAGTTTCCCTCGGCTGGATCTAAGCTTTTTTTTCCCCCTACCTGCAGAAGTTGGATCTCTGTCAAGGTGACCACTTTGACCACACAGCAGCGGCTCATGGCTGTCCAGGGAGGCAGCTTCTCCCACCAAAGGAGCTGCCGCTTCTCACAGAAGTTCGCGAGTCAAACAGCTTACGGCTGTGTCTCGCCACCGAGATCCCCGGTTGACGAGAAGAGGAAGAAGAGGAGAGGGGCCGCAGCCTCTTTCCTGAGCTTTTGCAGAAATACCAGAAAGGAAGGCATGACACATCAGCTTATTTGGGAGAAGCACAGGCCGTTTCCTGCGAGTGTGTGCGTGTGTGCGATGGTTTTTTGGTCAGAAAAAGACCTGACAGAGGCAAGAATGCAGATGGCGGTCCGGGGGTCGTGTGTAGAAGCGAAATAAGTTGACAGAATGTGAGTTCCTGCTTGTGGATCTTTGTGCTTTCCTGCCTGTTGAGGATCCAGCCCAGCTCAGCACTTTTTCCTAGGTTATCTTCATGACACTTACTTCCCCTTGAACACCACTCAACCACTAGTTGAGATTTCAACAAGCGGCACACACTGAAAATTTCTCTATGTTTGCAAATATACTGAACAAAGTCTGTACATTGTATTTCCTGTTAATGAATTATCAGACTCCACTTTATGTACAGCAGCGAAGTTTTAGGCCCAACAAAAGCTGACAGAGCACTTTTCAGTACCAGGCCGCATTATAATCCTTTCCTCTGGCACAGCGTTTGCAGAATGAAATAATCAATTAAATCAGAGCTTGACAAGACTGAAGGGTTTGCAAACTAAATCAAAATAGGGGAGAGATGTCTCCGAGGCAAACCCTCTGACCCCTGGTTGCCTTTCCATTTGCGATAAATCTGTATACCTGCTATTTGTGACCCACTTTGGGATTTTGCTTCTATTGTCCACACCTGCATCTGACTGGAGGAGATTCTGATCCAGTCCACGACGGAGGCAAAACATGATGCAAAAAATTCCTACGGACATTTCAGCCCTGCGTCGTGTGTGTGTGTGTGTGTGTGTGTGTGTGGTGAATGAATGATATAAAAAAAACGCCCGGGTCAGCGCATGAATCTGAAACGGTCCTGGGTAAACTTCAAATTCACTGGTGGATTCTCCAGATATTTAAATGCTCAAGCCACACAGATGCGTTTAGGGACTTTCTGGACTTGACGGCAACCTAAATGGTGAGAAATCCGGCCTGCCCGATGTGTACGTTTGCAGTCTTAACTAATTTTCGGGTGGCAGCTCACGCATGAGGGCAGTAAAATCCGGAACAGTTTTATACCCTTTGCTGTTTCAGTGATTATTGCAAACAGAAACTGGGGGTTTCATATCTTTTGATACACTGTAATAAACACATCAGAATTAATTTGGGGACATTGAATGTAATAAGGGAAATTGAATCACAATGATTCAGTTATATCAGGCGAACATAGATTATGTTTTTCTGAGGAGGGAGTCTCCTCTCAGCAGTCAAAATGCAGTTTGTCCTGCACGTTTTCATGGAAGATGATTGGATTACACATAAAATGCCAGTCTTGATATGACTGTAGATGTAAAGTCATCTGTGAAAGCCTGCGTCAGATACAGTCAAATCATTTACGCTGCTGTCCATGTCACGTTTGTCTGGGATTTGCACTTTTTTAACATCAAAATAAATCCGGGCGCAGCACTACAGCAACTCACTGTCAGTTTTTGCTCCATCCACCATCACCCATGTGTATATTTGTCTACGTTCTTTGTTTATTTGATGTCCTCTTTTTGTACATATTGGCAGATCTATCCAAATTCCTGGCTGGCCATTTTTGACTCGTCTTGGGGCAAGCCACAAGTGCTCACCTTTGTTAGTCCCCCTGCACGGCATGTTTAAAACATCAGGGACTTCCTGTAAGAGCAGGCCTGCTTCTGAGCCTCCACTTCAAAGTGCAGCTCCAACATCTGAGGACTGTTTTATCCTGCTAGAAAAGGAATGCATAATGGGCACAGCACCACTGCACTTTTAATGATTCTCATATGAATTAAATATTACTGCTATTTTAACTGGATTGCACGTGAAATTGTGTGATAGTGAATGAGTCGGTGTGTTCGTGTTACCTTGATGAAATATTGAATTCAAGAAAACAGTCTGAAAATAATTAGGATTCAAGCGTAAAGACGGTGTGATTAAAACATTTAAATTTTCCATAAGGGAATAAGCAGTAAATATTTTTTGTTTATTCTTAAGGCTGAGACCACTTAGAAATCAAGTTGATGATTAGCTATCAGGCAAATTTCCTGCAGTTGTTAAGGTTTTCTTGTAATCCCTGTTTGAAATTGTCCTGTCTGACCGATCAAAGTTGGTCAGCGTTTTTCCAGCTGATTAAACGCGTTAAACCTCTGCGAGCTCGGTTTGTCAGTACGGTTCAATGCGGGGGTGAGTTGACCTCAGGTTGTAGCTGGACTCGGTTATTTGATTAGACCCCCATGTCCAGGAATCAAGTTATTATGCCGGTCATGTCGAACATGGTGGCTCAGGACGATGTGAAACCACATTAAGGACATTCTGTCACTTCTAACTTTCTCGGTGGAACATCATCGTTTATGGATGTATGGCTGAAATCCCTTTCCATAAGCTACTTGAATGGTAATTATGTCAGATGACTGTCCAGTTATTACATCAAGATATTATTAGAGCAGAGTGACAGTCCAGAAACACCGTCAGTGTCTGTCATATTAGGAGTTCCGGACACGTCTGGCTTACTGAAGGAAAATATGCAAAGAGAACAGCTTTATAAGGAAAGACTTTTTGCAAAAATATGACACACTAATGCTGTTTTTAGATGGCTTTGGTCAGATGAAGTAATTCCCTGCATCAAAGTAGTCTGGCATCATGTAGAGGTGCTGCTGAGACTAAGTAAAAACTCGCTTTGAGCGGCTGTTCGGCATCACAAAGACGTACATGAGAAGGCACACAACGACATGTGTCATGCTCAGTCTCTTCTTATTTATCATCTCAGTCACTCCAAAACAAGTGGAACTTTTTCACAAAAGCGCTCTGTGGACTAAAAACACAAAGATGATGTGTTCTTGGAAGTTATCTTCATCTTTGTTTTGGTTTGGTCTGTTTTTGTCCAAATCCATTGGGCTCAGAAGGTGAGTTGTGAAGTTATACGCAAATTATCTGGTTTTTCAAACAGGAAAGCTGGATGTAGGTTGTGTTTGTCAGACTGGAGGAGCTGCACCTGTGCACCTGGGTTGGCTTCAGGCTGTGGAGGAGTCATTTCGACAGCCTGTTGGTGAACGCTGCAGACACAGGTGCTCTTCACTCAAACCACGGTTTGGCAATTTGTCGGAGAGGAGGAGAGAAAAGTGATTTGTCCAGATCTGCCCGATTGTCCCTGATTGGAGGACCGGAGCCCCTTCACTGATTGCACGCATCACATGCCAGACCTTACACTGCACAGAATCCAGAATCCACAGCAGCTCATATCCATTTCCTAAAAAATCTACAAAAATGTGTTGGCGGGGATAAAAACCGGCCACATCGAATTTCACGAAACATAAGGAAAATGCTTCCACCAACACCAGTGCTGAGAAAAAAAAGAGATACCAGTAGGTATGCCAGCAGCTTAGTAGGCAAATAACTTAACTCCGCAGATGTTGGCAGGGAAGTTAACATGATAAAGAGTAATTTTATCAGTTCAGAAATACATAAATTTAGTTGTAAAAAAAAAAAACGGGTCTTTAAAACTTCTGAAAGATACCGAAAAAAGTATTTCTACTTTTTATTCCTTTCATTTCTCTCCATTTATACGAATTACAAATGTTACATAAACAACTTCCCCTTAACCGAGGGACTTCAGAGGGATGGGGGGGGGGCTGTGGAAGGAGAAGAAGGCGGATGCGCTTCAGCCGAGCCTCTCAGCACAGAGCAGATGTGATTAGACAAAATGGAATAATACGATTTTTGCCGCTAAATCAGTTAGAGCACATTATTCTCTCCGTGAGCAGTGAAAAGGAGCCTGTTCACAGGAACACCTGAGAGGTCGTAGATCCTCGGCACACATGCATACATTCCTGCACATTCTCGCACGCACAGTGCCCCACAGAGACATACTATGAAAGCCCAGCCACCACTTCCCCTTTAAACTAACAGTCTTTCCTTCTGGTATCAGCAGATCTTACAACCCAACATCCAAAAACGCTAATGTCGTCTCGTGTTATAGCTGTAAAAGTTGCTCAGTAACTGTGGAATCATGACATGTTCACGGACGTAAACATGAGTACAACTCTACAGTTTAGCAACTCTACCATTTTTTTTTTTATTAGAGTTCAAATCCTGGCCAACTACTGAAATTCCCAAAAGTTCCATCTCTCCATTTTTATTTCCCCTCATTGTCTCTTGTCTTTCCTCTCGTCTGCGTGGGTTTGTGTGGGGTGTGCGGACTATTTGTAAAGCCACGTGACTTATGGGACTTTTATCTTTTTGTGGAAGTGTGTTGAATTTGTTTGACCACCTCCATCTCAGCATTTCCCACTTTTTCTCAGTCACACCATCATTTGAGTGTTTTCTACATTCTTCAAAGCAAACTTGAGATGAGGAAGTGAACTAGATTATTAAAGGGCACACTGCAACATGTCACCATCTGAAAGATGCCTCTTGTCTTTTGGGTTTCACTTTGTTCTGTCTGGCTCTTAATAGGGCATCAGGATGCACATGTGTCTGTCAGACACAGCAAAGCTGCTCCAGCAGAGTCCGGGATTATGGCTAAACTGCCGTGTTGTAGCTCTGAAAGGAGAACCTCATCCTTGACCCTCACCGTCCAGTGAACTGGAACATTCTGGACCGGTGTTTAGCACCGCTTCTCCGAATGATGTCAGAAAGCTTTACTACAGACAACCTCTAATCTCTCACTTTGGCAAACAGTGAAAGGGAGCCCCAGTGAGCACCAACTATAACTATTAAGATGAAGTCTTATTAAAATTGTGCACATGATTGATTGCAAGACAGTTGCAGCTCAGCAATCTAAAGGCCTCGAGAGCCCAGGACAAAGAAATCTTTGATAATGCCTCAGAAGTCAGTGTGGCTTTCTCTAAGTATCAATTTAACTCAACTTTGGTACAGCAATTTATCAACCAATCCAGCATTCAATATGATTTTTTCAACCCTAATGTGTTCAGTAAGTTGAATTTTCATACACAGTGAGTTCACATTGAGTGGCATATGTAAGCTACAGTTAATACAGTGTTTAACCTGTTAATTCTACACAGATTGAATTGACATTAACTCTCACGTTAGACAGCTAAAGTCCATCTGAGATAGGGGAAGTGATTGGTGTTGAGTCAATTTGAGCTGTTCCAGTTGATCTAACTTAATAATTATTATGGTGAACTCAGTTCTGCTGTTTTTGCTGCCATTAAAAAGGTTTAAATGATTTTTAAAAATATCCTGGATTAAATTTGGCAAAAGCTTGTTTATGATAACACACCAGCGATGTGCCTCTGATTTAAATGGTAGTTTAAATAATTTGTTTGTTTTTTTTTTAAATAAAAAAAGTTATTTCATTATTTCAAATTCCTGCTGTTCTCACTCAAAAATTGGGCATGATTCAATGTCAGTGTAGATTATTATAAAATGCAAATAAAAATTGGAGTAGAATTTGCACTAAAACACAGAATTACATGATCATTTTATACTTCATTCTTTATGTCAGTATGACCCGAGCAACAACACATGACCATTAAAAAATTATATATCCTGATAAATTAATACAAATCATTTAAAATGTAAGCTTTTTTAATTTAAATATTGCGCATAGGTGTGTGCGAATGAGGTCTATTATACCATATATTACTCAAGAATAGTAAATTCTATGTTGGAACAAAAGAAAATTGGTGATAAAAAAGTAGACTGAGAGTCGGGTCGTAAATGGGGCTGATGGGAGAGTTAAAGAGGTTATCAAGATGGAAAACAAAAGTTCAAAATCAGAGGTTTTACAGCACATTGAAACACTGAATGGGACAAGCATGTTCAGCAAGTCCTGCTAATATCATCAGAATTAGGAAATGTTTTCACGGAATAACGAGGAAATGAAAGATGAACGATAAGGTTTCCACAAACTAGTACTAGGTGAACTATTACTGAGTGATGAAGTTAGGTGATCATTGTCATTATTAGAAATGATGTAACAATTCCAGTTCCATATAAACCACTGTCCCACAAACAGGGAACAGCATTGTTTGGCAATATCTAATTTATTCTATTTTTTGCATTTAATACGAGGATTGCTATTTTTATCCTTCGCTGTCGAGACATTTGGAGTTTATTTAATTTTACTGTGTCTTAATAACAGAAGGAGGATAAGCGCCTGTAAAGAGCTATTTTAATTTTTTAGGTTGTTTCTCTTTTATAATTAATAACTTCAGCTGTTCTATTTTTTTTTGGGGACTATTATGTAGCAGTTACTTAAATCATGCTGGTTCATCTGACTTTGTTCAGCAGAAACTGGTTTCACACAATGTTCTGGTGCTGTAAATGTCCTAATATCAATAACTTGAATTGTTTAAATTCTAAGAGACGTAACTTGTCCACGTTGGGCTTCAAAGAGATGGAAATTCAACAGATCTCCGCTGGATCCGAAATATTTGACTGCAGCTCCTCTGACCCTTTAAACCCATCCTTCTGGGCCCCACCAACATGAAGTGCATTTATTGGCTAAATTTGCCAGCCACTGTTCAAAAGCTTTTGGTGGACATATATTGATTAGCCACATCATCTCCCCCCCCCCCCCCCCCCCCCCCCCCCCGCTCCCCTGCCCCCTTTTCCTTAACTTGATTTTGGGAAATTAAATAATGCAATAGCTGTTTAATGAGAACTAAGCAGAAAATTAGATCAACTTTGACCTTAGCAGAGCTAATAATATATGGTTTGTGCTTTGCACAAAGAGCCGTTTGTTCGCTGCGTCTGGCTATCTTTGTGCTACTGCCGTTTGAACAAGTGAGCTGCTGAGACGGAAGGAGGAGTGCCAAAGCACCAGCGTGAGCATGAGAGGCAGACTAAGAATGAAAGATCAGTGCAAGCAGCTTGTAGCTCAGATCAAAAGCTAGTCTGCTTTTACACAGCAGTGTGTGGCTAATAGCGCGTACTATGATTGGACGTGAGTGTTGATTAGGCTTCAGATGCACCAAAAATTCCAAAGGAAAAGACACAACGGAAAAAATAAAACAGAAAATACACATTACATAGAATTACAGGTTTACGTCTCTTCCGGCAGCCATGATTCCATTCAGATTCCAAACTTTTGCTTTGGGAGATCGCACAGTGACTAAGCATTGCTGAATATGAAAGTGATCAAAAATGAAAAAGTAATTTGGAGTTTTAGATAAACATTTTCAAAATCCATACCACCCCAAATCAAAAGAGTCAAGTACAGAGAATTCAAATGTCTGCTTTTGCTTCATTTGTTAATGCAATCAGTATAATTTTCATTATGGTCACTATTTATTTTCCAGTTCCTATTGGATCCATCAGCTCTGCCAGTCACCCTCTCTTATCATGCCAGTTGCTAGTCTTTGCTAAATTGAGTAATTAGTTGTGCTTGAGTTCAATTTATTATGTTTCCACCATTTAAGCACTGCCAGTTCAAAGTGTGCTGCACAGCCTCTGCCTCTGCCAGCTTTTCAGTTAAAAATGTTCCAGACTTTCAACTGTTGACTCAAGACTTGCTCAAAACCGAGTTCTGTGCATCTGACGCGGTACGACCGACTCCACAGGTGTGAGATATGGCCAGTACAGACATTCATGACCAAAGCAAAGCCCACTGCATGTGGGCAGGTCCAAATACGGAGCATAAAAAATTCTTAACAGTTCTTAAAGTTATTATCACAACCCAAAATGTTTTAAATCTTACTTAGAATTATTGCCATTAATGTGTACTCATTTGAGAATTTAAAGGTTGTTAAAAGGGAAAGCAAATATGCCAATTGAGCATAAAATCTAAATATGTTTCGAAACAGTAAATTAAGGAAGATATTGAGTCGGTCAAAGGAAACTAAAGACTGAAGTAAGGCTATAAAGCTCTAAACTGGCCAACATTTATCTGGGGTCACACTTTTTTGACCGTGTCGCGCAGCACCATGAAACCGTGTCGGCTTCCATGACGGACACATCTGTTGTGAAGAGAGGCGTAAAGAGGCTTGACCAACGTTTACTTTCACAGAGCCACAACGCTCTGCAGCTAGAGGAAACCCAAGTAAAAAACGTTCAAGGTGCATCCGTATGCCTGTGAGTGTCAAAAGAACAACAGAGCACAGTACAGGCTTTATCCTGCTCTCAAGCAGGTGGGAAATCGAGACAGGAGCTAAAAAGTAGCTGGTCAAAAATGCTTTTACAACATATTTTGATATTTTAAAGAAACATAAATTCAAGGCACACGTCCATTAAGATAAGATTATGGGCCACATGTAAGAAACAGGCCAACAAAAGCCTAAATGCCTTTATGGCATGCCAAATTTGAGTTACCCAGCTTTAATACCATAAAAATGAAAGTTATTACTAAAGTAGCTTTAAAGTTATTTTGCCAAACAGGTTATTTTCCCCTAATACAGTGTTGAACGCACCTGAATAACTGAAAACCAGCTCTATAAAGCAGATATTTGCTCCTGTGGGCATTCAGACACAAAGCTAAGGAGGAAATACATCAGCAATGATCTCAGAGGAGCAATCGTTGATACCAATCAGGACTCAGGCCGTATTTTAAATGTATTAGTATTACCCATTAGGCCGTCTGCTCAGCACTCATTGTTAGTTAAATAACGACCTGCTGTAATATCCCCTCTCTTGTCAGTTATCTGAAGTTGTATTTACCTCGTTTTAAGGCCTGGGATCTGTTCGGCCACACAGGGATTAATGGCCTAATGAGGTAATTAGGTTCAGCTCGGAGTTTTCAGCATCACAAAGCCAGTTCACCTTTGCAACATTTGTAGAAAGCTATGGAGATAGTGTGATTTAAAGATAAGACTTCAACACATGCGATTGCATGTCGCATGTGATGGTAATTACTTCATGAGAAGTCAGTATTCTCATGTCTATAGTCACATCCACCTCCAATACTGTTTTAAAACGGGGCTAATTAAAATCACTGGACCCTTGTCATCGCATCTTTAGGAGTCTGGAATATAAACATAATTAGTTTAGACATTTACAGTGCGTCCACTGACTGCTTTTAATCACTTTATCTGTTTGTTCTTTTTTGCTTTCTGTTGCAAAGGGCAGCATTAGCAAACAGCCATGCAACTGACAGAATATGTCTCAAACCTTCTCACGTGCTCCCTGGAATACACGTGCATCATATCATAAGTACACATCATACATGGTCAGACCGAGATCTTTGTGCTTAAATGAGATGGCAGTGATATCGATCAGGGTGATTTATGGGATATCAGAGTTTGCTTTCTTTGTTTTAGTTCTCTCCAATTTTGACTGCAGCAGTTTGGTTGCTTTTGAGCCTCCTTGAAATATATTATTATAATCTAAGATTTACACAAATGTGTACCCTTGTCTGAGATGATTTTTCCTTGGATTTGCAAAGCCAAATACTCCGCTTTTTTCTGTTTTATTCATGAGATTTTAGAGCTTTAGCTAAAATAAATGATGCTTTACCAGCTGTGAAGCCTTTACTGTGATTTATCTTATGATGTATAATTCAGCATCTTCAATACAAACTTCAACTGATCTTTATTGTCATAATGTATATGATCTTGGATCCATCTTTCTTTTTACATTAAACTGCATCCAGGCTCTCCTCTTATCTTAATGTAAATGAAGTACAGCAACCTCTACCAAAGCAAAGGGATTTCACCACTTTCCTCCTCTTCCTCTGTATATGCCTCATCCCTCGTCCCCCCTCACTGTTTGCCCCTTTAATCTTTGCATTCCTGATCACGCTAGCAGGGGGGTCACCTGTCCCGGGCTAACGTGGGACGACACCAAGCTTTTCATCCGGCCAAAAGACCCCTTTAAAAGGCCGATATTAAGGCATAAAGTGGTTGACATGGCATAAGCAGGTATGAGAAAGCAATTAAGGGCTGAAAAAAGAAGAAAGACTGTGATGTCTTTCAGATACTGATTGAATGGACCCCAATCTCATTACTTTCATGACTACTTTGAATAGAGTCCATACATTTGTTCTTATTCGGGTCATGGGGATTTACTAAGTGGTTGAACTGAAGGCAACAGGGCATTTAAGGACACGCATCTTTTAAGACCCACGAGCCACGGCTGTCCACTTTTTTTATTTTATTTAACCGTAACTACCAAATGAAATGGATGATCCTTTGAACTCATCATATTTTGGATGAGATGGCCATTTTACAGACCTTCTTTGTTTTGAAAAAAAAAAAAATCTAATAAAATTCTCTTTGATTCTCGCTAGTTTTTCCTGTTTACGTTGGTGTTGCCAACGGGGTTAAATTAGTTGAATAACATGTTGGATTTGATTCAATCTGGTGCTTTTTAAATTCACATATTTCAGCCTTAAGCCATGTTTTATTTCCCATAAATATCTTTGTGATGGAGGCCCTCTCAGAGCCCTCTGAAACAGGGATGACTTTTACGACACAATGACACACGTTACACAAGTCAAACAATCGCAAATTTGATTCAAAGCTATGGAAATTCTAAAGTCTAGGATTCTGTTTAAGCATGAAAAGAGTGAGGGAGGTTGATGGACTCTGGGGGCTGAACGGGCACCCCCCCGTGCCGCCGCATGCATAGGTGTGTTGGTTTCACTCACCTGTCCGTACCAGTTATATTCCAGCATTGTAATCGCGGTCGTAGGACTCACAAACGCAAACACAAACGCAGGGAAAGCAGTTACACAGATCAAATCGGCGCCGAGGCCTGTTGCTCTCCTCTCAGATCAGCGTTTTTCCCGGCGTGGAGCTCCCGTCGTATTGACCTGTGGTGCGTCCGGCAGAAGCTAAGCCATCACACACAGATTTTGTACACATGGACTCCCAAGCCTACGCAGACTCACACACCCCCCCGACTCTCCTGTTGAATTTTGGCACTCCCAGGGCTTACGACCTGTTGATAATGAACCTGAACCCATTATTTTGAGTCAATGAATTGAAAGAAATAGGGCAAAGAATGAAAGCCACAGGGCCAATTAACGGCATTCTTTGATGTATTACCCTCGCTCACCACTCAAGCAGACTGCTCTGCGCCTTTTGTCTTTATCCCCTCTGTTATTCATTAATTATTCTGAGCGGGGTCAGAGTTCGTGTGGCTAATTGTGCAGACCGTCTCTCTTTGAGGATGGCAAAAGATTCGCCCGACGCTGACACTCCCCCTGACTGTGCCCAGCCACCTTGAATTATGCCAATTATTCCAATTCTTTGATTTTTTATTTTTTTTCCTCCTCCCTCTCTCTTTTTCCATCATCGTATTTCTCCCCGCCGTCCTCCTCCCTCTTAAATCCGGCCTCCATCGCTGGAGTCTGTTTCTAACCCTCACACACAAATAAATGTTGAACTCAGGGTCTCCTCTGGGACTCCTCTTTTAGCATTTTACTCTCTTTTATTGCTAATTCTTGCCTCTTTTGTCCCACAATTCTTGTTCGAACAAATCGATTGGGCAAAGTTTTGACTGAGGGTTATTTAACCAGTGTTAGAGCACTGTGTCACCACTGATAGGAACTGTTGTTTTTAGGAAGAATTTAAAAAAAAAGGAGTTTTTTCTTACTTTTCACAAAGTGAAATGAACTTTATTAGTGGTTTGTGCAAATTTTCTGCCTCTGACTTTATATGAATCCTCTGGAAGTTAGGTTTGATCAGTTTAAAGGTGTAACCTGAATATTAGAGCACAAGTTTTCACGCCTGAACTTTTTATCCCGATCAACAAACGAGATGCACAAGCTTGTGTTGTTTCTCGTCTTTAAGCTTCTTAGCTGTCCGGCTGCTCCAGTTTGATCACCTTCTCACTAAGTCTTGGCAAGAGAGGCATTTTTTCATAGTCTCCCAACAAGTTGAGCCATTCCTTAAACAAAAAGAGGCTTTCTTTGTGGTATTAATTGGTAGACGTGGCTCACCGAGCGCCTTTCATCGGGCAATTAATGGAGCTGAAGAGAGAAAGAACTGTGGCGAGGTCAGCCAAGAAGGATGGATGTAACAAGTCTCGTTTTTTTTAAACAAAATCACGTGTTGTAAGTGATTGAATTAAACCCGCCCCTCCTGCTCTTATCTCTGCCGTTTCATTGTTGCTCTGTTGCTGCACGAGTGGAAGTCATTTCAACAAAACTCTGCCTTTGACAGTCAACAAATAAGTGTAATAAGTGATTGAGGAAGTTAAGAAAATTCATCAGTTTGAAAGGAAATTCAGTCCTGATTTGTACGGAAATTTATATTAAATTATTCCAAAGCCAGGAAGAGGAGGAGATCAAGCCCCGTCTGTGTCATGATAACTGGGATGAGTAATCAGCTTTTAGGGAAATCACAAGAAAAGGAAGCTGACCCTTTTATTAAGCATAAACTGCTCTTTTAAAAGATTCAATAAATTGTTTGACTTCCGATTGACTGATAACACAAACAGAACCAAAGTATTTTCTGTCTGACCCCTTTCAGTGATTATGTTTAAGCCAGAGAAAGAATCAGATGAAAACAGCCAATTCAAGTACAAAAATAAGCAGAAATTATCCAATATTAGGTGTTCATTTTGGGACACATGACACATATTTAACTGCGTTCCACTACTTGGCTGTATGGAAACAGAGACAGCTGTCATCAGGTGGAAAACTTTAGTTTTTCCGTCTATTTTTAGGACTGAGTGAAGAGGAAGTCAGGACAAATGCATTTTCACAAGAGGTGTCAGACCAGGAACTATGAGCACTGACCGTCTGATGATCCATTCATGAATTCGTCTCTAATCAGATTCTTCTCTGTTGTTGAGGTGAAGGCCTTTTGAGAGGAAACTTCAAATCATAACGCACTGTAGACAAATTCATACAGCCAATAATTTAGAAAGTTAGTAGAACATATTTAAAAATGACACATTTTGGTGTTACATACACATAAATCAGTTCTGTCCACAGAACTACTGAACCAGCTTTTAAATCCTACTTATAGAAAGGTGAATAATTAATACTGGACAACTTTTATTTTGTCTTAACAGGTGCCCCGAGCATCATATGACCCCAGTCAGATACCCCCCAGAGATTCAGTTTCTCAAATATCTACATGTTTGTGTAAAATCGAGGACAAATGATGAATGATCATTTAGTAACAGCAATATATCACTATGGATCTTTTTTTCCCCGTTTGTTCATGAAGGAAAGGAAGCCGTGTTTGATGACAGAAGATGTGCCAACCTTTTGTCTGTAGACTCTCTTTGGATGTGTTTTCTTCAAAGGGGGTTCTGTGCTGCACCGCTGGCACCGGTCAGCCCTAAAAGGAAAGATCCTAAGGCCGTGTCTCCGTGGATGACACCACCGGCCAAACAAGGTGTCCTTTCCTGACCTCCCTAATTTGTTGCATGTGAGCGCGTGGAGCTTCGCCTCACAAAGTTGTTGTGAGACCTCTCGGTGGTGTCAGTGTGCGGTTTGTGTGAATGTAAATGTCCCTGAATATAAATGACAAACGATTCCAAGAGCTGGACCAATTTTTCTGAATCTTTCCTTTTCTGGACTTATTAGTTGTAGTAGGATCAGGTCCCCACATTAATATTTCGAGAGTTTTTCAGAATTATTTCTTGATCTCTAAAGCTAAGATTTTCCTAAATGATATCCGTGAAAACTAGAACACTGACATGGACCAAGAAGCCACCAATGTCAATCAAATTGAATAGAATGAACAGCAAAATCAAATTTAGCCCTTTTTCAACTTCTATTTTTGTCATGAGCACAAAAGCGTGAGGACTATTTTTTTCTCTTTCCCTTTTCTATGTTTATTTATATGCGCAGTTATTTAATTATTGATAAATTAGCCATTGATTTAATTCATTTCTTCATTTTCAGATTTTTCATTCTCAATTGAATACGAAGAACGAATGAGACATGGATTCTTGTGACACGCATAATGGGGTGTAATGTGATCTGCCCCTCTACAGAATACACTGCATGTGCTGACATTCAGTCAATACGTGATTATAATCTATTTTATTTGTGCTTTTCAAAGCACACAATGTCCTTAATTTCGTTTTCCATTGTACATCAGAAAATTGGCTTTACCGAAAATTGAGCAGTGCAGTTACATTAAAAATGAACGATTTAGCCTCTTAAATACCACAAATAAAGAGATACACAATGGGTTTGCCTCTACAACTTGACAATGATGATGTCTTATGTTTGGGTGAGCCCATTCCCGTCAGAACTAGCCCCGGATTGGTCCCAGCACATGGTCCCGTCCCTGTTTACCAACTCCCTGATACAGACTGGCCACTTCCCAAACCACACACTCACACTACTACTCCACACATTGTACCTTTTTTTTTTTTTTTCCTACCCCCTTTTGAATCATATTAGTGCATGAACTTAGTTTAACTGAAAAAGACTGTCGACTTCACTCAATTGGCCCTAATAGGATTAGGCTGCTGGTATGGGCCTGGAGTTTTAAATAGGAATGGAATTTTGGCAGACACCAGCTCAATCCATTGCATTAATCTGATAAAGGTTATGGAGTATGTGGAGGCCCCAGTGATGCCCAGAGCTGAGTGGATGAATCTCTGTTTTAGGTGTTTTGTGTAAGCCAGAAGGTAAAAGAGGAGCTTTAAAGAAGCAGAAAGCTGCAGGTGTCATAGCCAGAAGGCCCCTTATTCCAAAAGGCTTGGACTTGTGTCCAAAGAAAATAAAATGCGAATATTCGCGGAAGCGTTTTTCGTCAATATACGGTGACGTTCTGGTTTAGTTCTCTCCTGAAAGCCAGCTCAGCTTAGTTCAGACAGGTAAAGGGACTTATTCTGCTGGCAGCACCAGAGCATCACAGGACTAACACCAAAGGACACCCTGTGTTCATCTCCAACATTAAGAAGCATGTCATGCTCATCTCTCATTGGCAGAAATTGGTCACTTTGTACTGTCACATAGTTGGACAATAATGTAACAGAAGTCTTTTTTCTTCATTTCGGCTGAAGCAGCAGACGGGCTGTCACTGCTAATCGGTGACAGATTTGTGGAACGTATGAAGGACGATAGTTAAAAAGGGACGCCATAATCAACAGGAACACAGATGCAAATATAAAGAGACGGGGATGTAAAAGTGGGACTGAGGAGTTAATATCCTGATTGGGCTAAGAGTTTTTAGGTTTCGTCAGAGGTGACATGCAGATTAACACAATGATCCTCACAGATATGTACAAAATGATGGTGAAAAGAATCCCATTTATCACATTTGGAAACAATTTAACCTGTGAAATAACTACAAGACAGCACACATCTTCATTTCTAGAGTTGTTGTCATAGCTAAAGGTGTCAGACAACACAAATTAAGGAAAGATCCAAGATTTGGTGACATGTTGGATCAACTAAATCTCCAAAAAATATCTTTTTTTGAGGAACATTGCACATATTTCACACAACAACCGGTTCATTCTAGGCTGACTGTGAACTGACGTGACAATGGCGCATTACTGTGTGAAAGCACGGGCCTCAGGCTGACATTTTTACACTTGTTCCCTCCAATCCTGCGTGTATGACAAATCGCTGGTGTCCGAGGCATGTCTGAGTCAATAAGAAAAAATTGATGTAAAGGTCACTGGTGTCTGGGTGCCTGTAGGTCATCACTTAAACAGACCGAAGAGGGTAATAATGTTATGATCGACTGGGCTGAACTGGGCCGTTTGGTCCGGCATATTCTCAAACAATAATCCACTGTAGCGGCGGTCACACTTCAAAAGCAGGGCCGTGCTTCACTCGCCATGTTCGGCAAACCGGTAGGCCTTGTGAAAATGTTCACATTGCTGTTTTCTTCTATTACGATTTCCTCTTTGAACCCAAAACCTTGTCTTACTACACGTTGACACAGCTTACAGTGAACAGGAATTCAAAAAGAAAGGGATCAACAGGCATTTAGAGACTGGAAAAAGGAAGAACATTCCCCCGTCTCCTCATGATGGCACTGAGAATTGACAAAAGAGAAGGAAGCTTTTCCACATAGGTAAAAGTTAATGTTTTCATGTGTGTTTCAAGCCTCTAAACTCCTGTTGATCCCCTTTCTTTTTGAATCCCCTATTCTTCCCAGGAGTGTCATACCCAGTCTCATACCAACACCTCATAATGTCTTTCCCGGAGGTCTCTTCATGTCTCTGACTGCTGTGAATAGCTTTCCTGGTGGCCTTGAACCCCCCACTGCACCACCTTGAGGGATTATGATATGTCTCAACCAAAAGAACCCAGTGTTTTTGTTCTGATCTCTTGATCTTTTTTCTGTTGGAAGAACAATTGCCATAGGAGGAGGAGGTCAGGGTTGAGCCGGACAGGTGGTGATGTGTGTGTACGAGTGTGTTGTTAAGTTAGAAAAACGTCCAGTGTGAAACACTTAAGACCTGAATGTGAGGCATTTAGTGGGCTATTCTGTCTAATCCTATTAGTGTCTTAGATCCTATCAGATTATCAGATAGGGCCTGGGTTAGAACGCAGAGGAAAGCTAACAGGTCGAGAGCACTTTTACTTTCTCCTACGCTAATTTATACTTTAATATGAGGTAGTTATGGAGTCTATATATTTTTGTTTGTTGTAGTTTGGGTTAAATAAGGTGTAGGGGCCCAATATGCCTGGTTTTCCCGACAATAACATCTCTTTTCCATCAGAAAAGCCCATTATCTTTGTTTTTTAGATGAAAATGTGTCTAATTCTTTCCACTTTACCTCTTCTGTGTATTTTCTCCTTGTGTGAACTTCTGGGTGTTGAAAAAACAGTGTGTATGAAATGCAATTTAGGTTGTTAAAACGAAAGAAGGCAGCCCGAGTCAGTCGTGTTAATGACTGTTGCGTGCCAGTAACAATGCATTACCTGTGTGTAGTTTTAATAAGAACTAACTGGAAAGAAACACTGAAGCTGTTGTCCTGTCTGGGATATTTTGTCACAGGTCACATAGAAAACAGAATCTAAAAATGAGGCTTCATTTGATTAGCTAATTTCATTTATAGAATACTGTAAATCAAAATGGTGGTTGAGCATAGAAAATGGGTCAGCAACTGGCTTTAGTACAGATGGTCTGTGAGGGGACTTTAGTTACTATTAGCCCTTTTTTAAAACATTGATCTAATTAGGAAACAGTTTAAAAACTTTCCTTTTTCAATATCTCTTGTGTAATAATGAATGAGAGGTTCATGGTCACATTGTAAACCTGAGATGTAATTACAGACACCTTTTAATGCATCAATGCCACCTTTTTTAACTGAAAGCTGCAAATAAAGGGTAAATTGTTTTGTCACATTGTGCACATGCACAGAAATGCGTGTGCACGTTATTTCTGAGCGACCAGATGACAGAGGGCACCATGGAAAAAGTAATAACTGCAGAAAAAAAACAGAGTACAGGTGTTTTCTGCTAACTCAATGAGCTTTTCGGAAACAGTGCTCACCTTCATAAGATTCTTTAATAACTAAGTTTTGAGATTCCTTCGTGTGAGGCATGTACATGCACATCATATTTAATTTTGTTGCTAAGACACAGGAGTAATCCTGGTGTTTGGGTAGAAAATAATAATGATGGCTTTCATGGTCAAGTTGCTTCACTACCTGAGCAAGAACAGGAAGTCATCAATGACTGCAACTCAGGTTCTTAGAAGGCAGGAAGACTGAAAACCAAATAATTGCAAAAGACGTGTAAAAAAAAAAAAAGAGCTTCCGCCTGTGTATTTACACTTTCAAAAGTGACTGCTGACCCAAAATCTCTGAGAAACATCTGTTGGATTTATGAAAAAAAAATCAACGCAGAATACGGGCAAATATTTGTTTTATGGTGATGTCATTATGTAAAGGGTATAAAGCTAAGCAGGGACTACAAATAAGGTATTTAAAAAGAAAAAAAGATATGATATTCTCCAGTCACATTTTCAGACGTAGCTCAAATCAAAGATCCTCCACTCATATACTTTGAAAGCTAATCTCAAAGTATCAGAGCTATTAGTGGACTTCCTTCTGTTTATGCCTTCACTCAGGCATGTGTCCAGTCCAGTGGGCCAAGCGAAGCCCGCCCCGGCTCTCAGCCAGTCCAGATGGGTGGTCCGCACCCGCCGCTGCTGCTGCTGTGGCCTGCTTGTGTCCTTGTTGCCCCGATAGCTTTCATTCCTTAACCCTCTCCCCCGTACCGTGCGTCCCTCTACCTTCGCGGAGTCTCATCCCTCTCCACTTTCCTCCAGCTGTGCTCTCCGCTACACTCTCACCCGAAAATGTTTTGCTTTGGCCTAATCCAATTTCCGCATTTGTTTAAGAAATCTTCACCTCTCACTCTTCTTCTAGTCTGTCAGTGGTTCTGTTAATTGTAGTTTACATGAGGTCTATCCATGTATTGTTTACGTCCATCGCTCCATCATAAAAATAAAAAAATTATGCTGAGCATGCTGAGGTTTTCTTTGATTTTGGCTTTAGTGAAAAAGAATAGTGCAGAGATCAGGGAGCCAAACTTTAACCAAGTTCCTAACTGAAAAATCAAAATTATTCTGGTATTGTATTTTATTTCCATCGTTATGAAGTAAATTGCGACTCCCTTTTTATCGTAAAATGCAGTATGGGTTGTTACATTGTGGGATATTCCAAATTTAAACCCTTTTTGGCCAGTTAAACAGTTCAGGATCCAAATGAAGATGGATTTTATAGATGGTAAAGAAACACAATCCCAAATGTCCAAAACGTTCAGGTCTAAGTTCCTGTTTTTTGTTTGCCCACCTCAGTGGTTTCATTTCTATCGGTCTGCCTGTCGATAGAGGCTTAGCCACGCTCTCCAGTGTGGGCCACATACTGAAAAGCTGCCGTCAGACGTTCGACTGTGAAAAATGAAGAGTCTTTCACAGTTATGTCCAATTATGTTTCATGGTAACAAGATAAACTGTGTTTGCAGACAGAGTGACACATTGTACGAACAGGTTTTTCTGTGATTCGCTCAGCCCCTGTGCAGCTGTGCAGCTGCATCTGTGGGACGGTTTGCATGGCTTTTCTCCGAAATAGGGTTATCCTGGCAGACTCTGCTCACACATAACACCTTCACCTGCACCACCACACCTCCTCAGTGGAGGGGGTAGCTCGTACCTTGAGGGTGCAAGCACCCACAAGCATTTGTGCATGCTCACAAACACACACCAGAGCAACTTTAGCACATGAAAGGGCTGGAGCTGAAGGGAAAAACATACTGCAACAATGCTTTGAAGTCCACCAGCTATCCGTTGGATGTAGGGATGTTTTCTGTTCCTCCTCCTATAAAAGTCTGATTCATATACCCCATCTGGACATTTTCACAATTGTAGCCAGTCTGGGAGTATCCCAAAGTATCCCAAACATCCAAAATGCAGTCTTACTTTTGCATCAAAGCAGTGTAAAAAAAAAAAGAAAAAAGAAGTATTTTTCTGTCTAATCCCAAATGAATCCTGCAATCTTTGTGCAAACCCTTAAAAAAATAAATGAATTTAAAACCACCCGAATGGTATTCGGCAGCAAATGAATGCACAATATATGCACACATCCACTGGCGTGGAGTCACTGGAAAAGCCAGTTCGGCTTCAAAGATCTGTCAGCTTTGTTGCAGCGCCGTTATTTGAGCAGCTAAAAACCTTCAGAGTAGGAATTCCGAACCAGCGGCCCCTGAAAACAGAGCTTATTCAGGTTGTTTGGCCAGCAAATTAACATTTGTAGAACTGCGACCTATGTTGTAACAGTCCTGCTTTTCAAAGGCCTCCAAGTTGCTGTGATGAATAGAAAACTTTTATTGATATGCAGCAGGCAGGAGGCTTCCCTCTGGGTTTACAACCTGCATCGCTGTCTTAATGATGACATTTGATGGAGCTCTGTAATTAAACGTGTTTTTTACCTAACAGCTCAGTAATTATATACCTGGGGAGATCATGGTCTGTTAGAATTGACTGATGGGCTTTTGACAGTAAATGGTTTGACTGTGATCGCAGCTTTGTTGTAAAGAGCCAAAGAGAAACAAAGCAAATGCATGCACACAAAACCAACATCACAAGGGTAAATGTACATAATGACGCAACCAGAACCAGAAGATACAGTCCTCCCACCCCATCATGCAAATTGGTGACTTATAAATCTCAGTCATTGTGAAACCTTAGCCGCATGCAAAAATGGACCTCATTTCCCACTTTTAGAATGTCTACAATGGCTGCAATGCACATATGACTAAGCAAACATGATGATGAAAGCAGCCGCAAACAAGAAGCAAAGCTTTGTCGAATGTAACTTGGAAGTACCTAACAGTTAATTAGAGACAAGGAGGAAGTTATACATTTTTTAACTGTGAATTTTGCCACCTCGAGGTAGAGTAAAAAGAGGTGGAGTAACACCAGACAGGTGAACCAGAAGAAATGCGCACTTTACTCTGCATCTATGGGCTGAGAAAGCCAGTGACGAACCAACAACTCAGCCAACTTTACATTTACAGTTTTTATTACACGAGTTAATGGAATTTAGGTGCGAAAATAGCTGCATAGAACACAACACATGCTGATTTTTAAACGATTCTGTTAATAGCTTTTTTTCTAAAAAAGTGGTTGGAGAAAATCGGTCTAAGATTCTTTTTATGATCTCTTTTTTTTTTAGGTGTATCTTTATCCTTAGACTGCTAGGACCCATTGCTTGTTTCTTTTCCGATGATCATGAAGCTCGAGACCATCGGGTGGTACATCCCATCTGAACAACATGGGTCGAATTGACATCTTTGTCCAGTAAAGTAACTTTTACCACCTTTTTGTTTAGCCCCTCATGCAGGAAATCAACGTTTTCTTGGTGTTTGTTGATCATTTCTACTTTCCTTCCTCTAATGATTCCAGACTTATTTTTTGTTTTCCCATTTTTAGAAAATTGCATGATCATGGTTAGAACTGATGTTCTTGGTTTGGTTAGAGGGTTGCATGGCACATGGTTGTGGCTTTAATATTTCCCATTTTGTCGTGTGAAAATCAAAATGAAATCATGCCCATATCGTGAGAGTTTATAACCACAAAGGCAAATGTATGTGTCATGTTTCTGGGCAGAACTAGCTGTTTATAGGAATTAACCCTCTTAATGCTTGAAACAGGATTTTAGCATTTAGCTCGTGACTCCATCAGATTGCACTTTTCCTGCTGGCATTAGCTTAAAGTCATTGACAAACAGAGGTTTTGGTTCTGTTATGTGCGTAAGAGTGTTACATCTTACCTTCCCGGTGTGTTTAGATGGCCACCACATGAGGGGCGGTGCTCTGGAGTATCCGCTGTAGGGACACTGCGAGCCAGAATGATGGATGGCACCACTTTGATAGAACTGAGGCCAGCTACGTGGATGTGGGCCAGAATCATACAAAGCCTGCCCGTCATCTCTGCCGCTAATCACCCACTCGCCGTCGGGGCCCAAGCACGACTGGAACATATCTGGCAAAGCCAAGCTGAATCTAAGCGAAAGAGAAAAAGGCGGAAAGAAAAGGAAATAACAATTAGACAGGCAATTAACTAATTATGTAATGAAATAGTCATATTATGCTTATCAAATCATGATTTATACTGGGATTTCTTGGCGAGTCTCGTTCAGAAGAGGGAAAAAAGAGGCCAGCGGCATGGGTGTGTGTGCTTTTGTATCTTACAATTTTCTCGATTCATTAGTTAAATTGAAGCTCCTCCAGTCTCTTAAGCCAGAGTCAGAGTTGAGCTCATTACAGTGGTTTTTATGGCTTAACTCGCCTCTAATTTTCACTGATGAAAAAAAAACACAACTCTACGCACACGTCGATCATGTCATGGAGTGTGTCATGTCCAAAGGTTCTATTTTCCAACTCTTCCCGAACCAGCGGCTGGATCCGTTTCTGAGAAAATTTACATCCAAATCCTTTTTTAGAAGAAAGTTTTGCTTCTCAAACTTTTTGTGTTTCCATAATGAAGTGAATGGATGAATAAACTTGATGATTACTGTGTATGAAGTCAAAGCAAACTGCGTAAAAGAGCTCAAAGCTTCTCTTTGGAAGCTTAACCACAATCAGTTGGTGTGTAATCAGCTGCTGATCCGAAAGAAATTCTGTCACTCAACTGAAAATGTCACAAGAATATTGAGTAAAGTTGCAAAAAAAAGGCCTCCATTGCAGCTGACTGATTAGAAGGACCAGAAAACATCTTGATTTTCCCTACTTTACACACACATTGTGGAGAAAAAAATAAGCTAATGGTTTACGTTAAATGGAAATCAATCTTTCTTAACGGTGCACGTCACACATGCTGATGTTTTTAAATGTATTCCCTTCCTTCAAAAGATGCAGAAAGATGCTGAGTCTCATGCGGAGCATTACTCCTGACGTGACAGACAGACAGGAAAATGTTCCACTTTTTGTTGTTGTTGCTGAAGGCAGTCAGGTAAAGTTTCGGAGACTCAGCCGGAAACTCGCTCGGGAGAAAAGGCCAGAAGTGGGTCAGAACTGGAATTGTCATCGGTTAATGGTCCCCAAAGGGAGCGGGAAAAAGGTGCATGTGTGACAGCGAGTAAGCAGCTCACATCTACATAGGAAAATAGGAGTGCAAATTAGCTGTCACTGCCACTGGGGTGGAGACTCCTGCCTTTGCAGAGCAGAGCTGAGTGAAGGGATTGGGTGGGAAAGTAGAACAATGGCTGTGATTATAATCTCAGGGTGTCCCCCCCTCGTTTCCCTCCCCCCCTATTTGGGGGGTTAATTGGCAGAGCATACCAAGCACGGTGCAAATATTGTTTAATTGCCTTTATTCTGTGGTCAGGATGGCAGATTACCTCTGCAGCAGAATTTAGCCGGCGGTTTCTGGGCGCTGTGAGCGTGGACGGTTGAGGCCTGGCATGAGAAAGCCGGGTTTTGTTGATGTAGAGAAAGGGTTTTGTCCACCTAGCTGCATTCCGACAAAAACGGTCATCTTGAACAAGCGGATCATTTGTCCGGACTCAGCCCGAGTCTTTGTCTGGGGTTTGAGGGCTTCTTTGTTAAACCCATAAGCAAGGCATCTTTTCCAAACAACAATGAACAAATAACCCAGTGACCCCGACTATACTGTTATATATGAAATTTTGATGACTGCAAGTATAATTACATGCTTTTGCACCATTTTAAAGAGACATGGCCCTTCCTCACATGCAGAGTTTGGGTGGATTTGAATATCTCATAAAAACAACCTTTTTCTTATTAACTCATTCGCTGCCAAAGACGTCTATAGACGTCAATTCAAATCCAACCGCTGACTGTCAAAGACGTCCATAGACGTCTTCTATGTTTTTCAACGCGAGTGGCTGGGGGACGATCTGCTAAAGTTTTTCCGTAAATATCGGCTTCCAGACAGAGTATGGACTAACAAATTGACCCTCTAGGTAGCAGTGCCACTTTTGATGGGAGATGGGCATAGATTGTAGGCAAATAAAAACAAACGCAATGGTTCGCTATGAGAGAACATGTCGCCGGCGAGACGCACGTCGAAGAAGAACGGAATAAGGTAGAAACACTTTTTTTTTCCTGATGAAAGAAGAGAGTCTACTCTTTCTTTTGGTGTGTTCGGTGTTTACATAGTCATAGCACAAACTATTCTGTGGCTCTTGAAAAATCACTCAAAATGCTCAAAAAACTCTGGCAGTATGGGACTCTCTGTTCTGAAAATGGCTGGCAGTCAATGAGTTAACAGTGATTAACAATATTAAAAGCTAGACATTTGACCTGGTAAGAATTCTATAGCAGTAACATCTTAAAACAAGGCCACATTTACTCCTATGGAGCACCCCCCTGGTCAGAGGGTCAGAGGAGTTTGCTGGACCTCTGAGAGAGGAATGCTGTCCCATTCTTGTCTGAGATGCAGTTGTAGCCACTCCACGATCCTCAATCCTGTGTTTCGTGCCTCAGGATGCACCAAAAGTGTTCTCAGTTGCTTGCATGGTCTTATTGAAATATGCAAAGAGAACCTGCCTGTTTTTAATGCATTGCTGCCTGAGGCCATCTAGTATTTATTACCAGCCTCGTCCCTAGTGCACATGTCTCCAGACTGTCGGAATCTTTTGATGATATTATGTACTGTGGATGATGGAATATTCAAATCTGCACAGTTTTATAGAGGCATTTTTATTTCTGAAACTGCTCCACCATTTGCAGAATGCGGAAACTTTACCGGAACGTTATCCCTGAAAGACTCTGCTTCTCTCAGGTGCTCTTTTTCTTAATAAAATAAAACTCTTTATCTGTAGCACAGACTTCAGGGCCTTTAAATTACAAACCAAAAGCTGAGCAAGTCTATCAGCATGTTTCATCGTGGTACAAAAGTTAGAAGAGTTTCTTTTATTTGATGCAAAAAAACATTTATTTTGTCTTGTTTATAGTCTTTATTTCTGTATTTTTTGTTTATTTTCCATCAGTAAAAACCTTTTGTGACCATCTCTTTCTCTAATATTCAAACGTGGACACAAATTGGGTCCTGTAATTCATTTCTGTGACAGGTTTCTTATCCTTTTACTGGCTGAAATAGTGTTCCAGTAATATCTTTCAACTTCAAGGTCCAACTCCTAAATATGAGTTAAAATAAACAGGAATTGCGTGGTTCCTACTTCTTCCTTTCACCAGACGACGCGGAGGATGAGTTCTCGGACTCGTTTCCCTATGGACTAACAAAGCCTGCTCTACCTAATCCCATTTAACCTGTCACAGAGTCACAAATCAACTTTGAAAAGCATCTTTTTCTTTCACACATGCCACCATTCAAAACAAAGTGCTGTGACTGGGTCGGTTCAATAGGAAAAAGGCTCCTGGGAGCATCAGGTGTTGTCTTTTCCGTCTTAATTGGCTCGCCCTAATGGCTCATTATTGATTATCTATTGAATAGTCATGTAATGCTGCAAACAGTTTGTCTGTGATCTTTGGATCTCAGGAGACGACCACTCTTTGATCCCCCTGCCTGTTCAACAAGTGACGCTCCTGTTTGAGGCCGCTTTAAATCCAACCGGGAGCTCAGAGCTGAATTAAAGGCCTCCTGCGGCTGTGGAGATACACTCTGCTGATAAGCAAAGCCTTGGGGATGCTGGCGGATGCACGCGACAGTGCCGCTCTGTTGATCCCTCTCACAGAGCCTGCAGGCCGTGTTTCGTTCACATAACAAGCTAAATTCGTTTCTGGGAGATATCTAATATGGAACATATAAGCGGATTTGTGCTCCAAACCCACAGGGCCGACACACGCTGGAGTTTCCTGTGAGATGCCGCGCGGACAAATCATTTATCTAATTTACTTTATCTTCCAAATACTACAGACTGTTATTGCTAATTTTTCAATAATTAAACTTCATTATTCCTTCTTATGGCTTTAATTTAGTTATTGGTGCTTAAATTCCTGATTTATGACCCCTTTAAGTGGCTTTTTTCTTCAAAATTTGACATCGCACGGTGGATTTCCTCTACGACTGAGAGACTTAATTGTTAACTCCCTCGTCATTTGCATCCAGACTGTTTGTGGGCCTCTCCACGCTCACGCAGATCCTCACCCACCCACGTGGAGTCAGGAAGTTTGGAGTATCATTGCTGAGGATTTTCCGAATGTCTGTGTCACAGCTGAGAAAACACACACACACTTTCTCTCTCTCTCTCTCTCTCTCTCTCTCTCTCTCTCTCACTCTCTCTCTCACACACACACACACACACACTGATGTCTGCCTCATTAAAACCTTTCCCATAGATGTTCTCCTTTGTGTGTGTCTTCACTCATCATCACCTCCAATCCGCTCAACCCCTGCCTCCCTTTGAGCTCCACTACTTATTTTCATCAAGGCTTCGTTCTCTCTCTGTCAGCCTCGCTTTTTCCTCTCATCCGCGGTGGGCTTTTGTCGCCGGGCTGTCATGTATTTATTTGCTTTTTTTGAACCCCTAATACTCCGCTGTTGTGCTTCCCGGCGTCCCGCCGCGTCGGGGAACAAGGCACCGGCCCGAGTTTTTTTGTCCGCCGTGCTCAAGATTTGAACCGCTGAGCCGAGATAATGACGAAGAGCTCCGGCCTGTCTGAGGGAGCTGAGGTCACCGTTCAGAGCCGGGTTGCTAACCTGTGCGCTTCAGCTCCTTTTCACATTTCTGCTCTCATTCTTATCGCCGAAATAGGGAAGTGACATTATCTAATTCCTTCAAGAATCCATGCAAATTATGGATGATGAAGTTTGTATTTTCCTCTTGAGTTGAAGTCATTTATAGTATTCATGAAAACTCAATAAGCTCGCTGAATGCTTAAGTTCAAATATGCTAAATCGAGCGGGCTATTTTGAGAACCTATTATAACCAGCCCTTACCTTATTCTCCATTTAGGTCCGTGGCAGTAATAACATTAAATGAACTAAGCCCATGCGTGATGAACTCTGAGGCATAAACAGGATTGTTTGCGGCAGTAAGAAGACGTGGCATGCGCGGGGCATTTTAAGATCCTGGCAGTGGATGCAAAGATGCTCCATAAATTCGTCATAGTGCATAATAAAAAAATTGGCTTAATGTAAGAGAAGTTAAAACTGAGTCAAGACAGGGAGCCTCTGTTCTTTCTCAGCACATGCTGATGCGTTTTGACAATGCCCACTAAACAGAGATGGATGGAGCCACATTCCTCTCATGTTAAACATTTTGCTGCTAACAGAGTGTGGATTTTGTTCATTAAATCAGCTAAATTGATGTTAAACATTTCTCTTAATCAGGCCACATGAATGTAGACCTGATATTTGTTTGGCTAAAATATAGGACAAACATTTTTTTTTCATTCAGTCTTATTTAAAGACCAAAGTGGACTTTTATAGTCAGGAATTAAGAATTTAATGATACATCATTGTGGTTGATTATTTAATGAGAATCAATAGGATTGACTCATAAAACCACATAACAAAGCAGAGTTTCAGATTAGATATTTGTCTGATTTAATCTGCTAAAACCTCTGAGATTTATAAGTTATTTATGAGCTGTTGTGGTGTTATTTTGATTTATTTTCACTTATGATGAAAATTGTGACTTTTTTTGTGTGTCTAAAATAAAAATCAATTGAAATGCTGAGACGTAATCATGAGGTGGTTAGTATATTTTGTGTAAATTGTATTCTTCCTGCCTGACTGATAAGAAATAGACCCTCACAATTAGTTTTTGGCTTTATGAACATCTGGAAAACACGTCTGCACGCCGTTCCTCTCTGGAAGGAGAGCTGGAGAGATGTGCATATGTGTCTACTTCACAAGTCAATCAGATCCATTTTGTGACATCAAAGCGCGTCTTCAGGAAGAGGCTGCAGACCGTGGATGAGCATTCACTTTCGCTTTTCATCGGTCAGGGGTGTGCACCACTGCTGAGAGGAGGTTACCACAGGCGCCCTTTGAAGTCGGTCCTCAGAGCAGATAATGTTTACATTCTTCCACTGCTTTTTACCCCCCCCCACCCCCAGCCCAACCCTCCTTACATACACCTCTCTGCTGACTACAGAAATACCAACTGATCCCAAGCATCAATAAGATTTTCGAAAAGCTTTTTAGGAAAGCTAGCTCCTCTGGACAGGATGTAAATAAATGCGCATTTCTGTGGGGGTGCGGGCGCTGCCATTTTCCTACGATCCACAAGTGGGTGTTGTACACACTCATTTGTCAGCTTAAAAAGGGATCGCTCACATTTCCACTTCCAGCTTTGAGCTGCAGCGAGTGTCAACCGCTAACTAGGGATGGAGCAAAGAACCAAAGCATGTGGGGTTGTCTTTACTGATGAGAGATGACTGAAAGCAGCCATTATTTCCATCCATCCATTATCAATACCGCTTATTCCCTGATGGGGTCGCGGGGGGAACTGGAGCGAGAGGCAGGGTACACCCTGGACAGTCCGCCAGTCCATCGCAGGGCCACACACAGGACAAACACCCACTCACACTCACATTCACTCCTAAGGGCAAGTTCCCCAATCTCCAATCAACCTAACATGCAGGTTTTTGGACGGTGGGAGCAAGCTGGAGAACCCGGAGAGAACCCACGCAGACACAGGGAGAACATGCAAACTCCACCCAGAAGGGTCCTGGTTCCCCCGGGATTCGAACCCAGAACCCTCTTGCATGGGAGGCGACAGTGCTAACCACCACACCACCGTGCCGCCGCAGCCGTTATTTCTCAAAATGTATTTGTCCAAACTTTATGCAGCACACTGCCCCGACTTTTCACCCCACCCCACCAGACCAGCAGTGCTTTACTGACCGCACACGTATGCTGCTGGTACACAAACTGGGGGGGGGGGGGGGGGGGGATCTCCCACTTACCCTGCTTTCATTTGTGGTTTAAACAGAAAAAATGCTTAAACAAACCTTAAACCGAATAGATTATCCCTTTTGTTTTTGCTTTCCAGGAAGATCCTCTGTTTAAAATACTTCTTAGTCATCCCAACTGTGATTCAATGTCTCATGAGTTCTTTACACACGGCCCCCACTGTCCATCGCCTAACCCCCCCGCCGTCCGCACGGTTTTCCCCTCCCGTCCCGGTCCCGACTGCACACGGTCCCCTCTGAAAACAACCTCCCCGTGAGGCCGAATTAGAGAAGTACAAAGTTTTCTTGATGCACTGTGAATAATATCAGATGACTAAAAAAATGAGGAACTCCCCCGTGGGGAAGTCTTCCTGCTGTGTCACTCTGATCAGTCAAGGCCAGATAAACACACGACATGTCCAGGCTGGAACAGGACGCTGTTCCAGTTATACCGGGACACCAAACCCAAAGCATCCGTCAGAAAATGTTATTCAACAGTAGCCGTGAGAAGAAACCCCCAGTTCTGATGGATAAAACTATAGTAAATTACTATATATGCAACATATTTCTGATTCCAGGAAAGCCAGTAACATATAGCAGCAAACAGGGGTCATCTAATTTTTCAACCCATTCACAGGAAAAAGTGTTTTATCAAAGTGTAAATGTCTGAATTTATTATATGTTATTTTTTATGCCTTTGCCTGCCTAGGGACTACGGATGAAAATTAGCTTTGTAGCTACAATCCGGCATATTTACTGTTTTGTTGTTTTTGACTGATGTTCATTAATGTGCTTTGTCCCTATTCAAATAAATAAAAAAATGAAACTGGTTATTTTACAAAATTCTTCAAATACCCAGATCATCAGAAACTTAAAGTCCAGTGCTTCCAACTGTTCCAGCTAAATTTATGATAAAAATAATTGACTTTACTTGATTCCTTATTGCAAAAAAACAAACTTCCTGTTTAGCAGGATGTTGCTTGGGGAGTAAAATAAAAGGCTTCCCTCTCGGTTATCACAAATGTCAGCAATAACAGGTCTAACCCAGCAAACAGAAGCACAGCACCCTCTGACTGCTGACCGGTGCAACGTGCCTCTTTTTTTTCCGTTACCTGGTGTCTGTTGTCTGGGGAAAACGCCTCCGCCGTCTTCTTTTTGGCTTCAGCGTCCAGCTTCAAACGATCCACATTTATGATCCTCCTATTGAAGTTTGATCACTTTTTGGAAGTACGAGCCAGTGAAAGGGCCCCAGATTTAAACCCAACTCTGTTTCCTCTTTTCTGCCACCCAGGAGCGGGGTGCAAAGGGAAGCTTTTTTTTTACGTCAACAACCCTCTTCTCCAAGACAGAAATAATCACAGATTCTGGCAAGTCATCGTGTGACATCATCACGTTTGCCCATAAATGAGTCAAATAGATTCAAACGCGATCTAAAGCTTACATTGTTGTTCTGTGTGTCTGAATTGTTGTCTAAATTTCCTCGCTTGTTCTTTTTTTCTCTGGAAATTTCTCGACAAAACGAAGGTACTTACCTGGTAAATTACAACAGACACTCCATCTGATGGCGCGGCACACTTTGTTGTCAAGGGCGAGCCGAAAAGTGTCGGCTTGACTTTCGAGTGCAGACGGAATGCCGTTAATGTCATATTCTTGAGACGGTTTGTCCATAACTGATCGGCTGTGCGTGGACGGACAGAGCAAAACACACAAGTGTTTTTGGTCAGCCTTTACAGAACGCTGACATTTCCATCCACGGAGAACGGGCTCCACGGTCACACTAATCTGCATAATAACAATGATGAACGAGCCATCAGGGCCCGTTTGAGAGAAAAAAACCTCCCAATTCCCCCTTCAGATGGGTGTTGATTGTGTTTGTTCATGGCAGTTAGGTTGATGAGGGAGCAATATGGAGGAGGCTGGATGGACACTTGTTAGGTGTTAGCGTTAGAATAGCAGGCATCTCTTAACGAAGAACAAACAGCGACGGCAGAGCGAAATCAAGGCGGCCGCAAAAGCTCTCAGGAATGCAAATTCAAAAGCACTTCATTACTTACTTTTTCCCTGCAATCTTGTGTCTGAGAGACTGAACTAAGTGGTTAATCAAGCCAAAAAAAACCAACCATGTCTGAGGGGCCGGAGAGGACACACCTCTGTTCAGCCACGGATGCATTTTGGAGAAAATTCTTGTGCGTAATCGCAATTGAAAGTACAAATATGTGTGTATGTTTTGGATCCAAACCTAATTAGGAGGATCTACCCTGCTAAAGGATATATTCAGATCCACGCTCAGGATTAACTAGCGGGGAAAAAAAGGACGGTTTTGTACATTCAGTCAGGAATGTGACCTGGAGGAAGTTGAAGAAATTCGAAAAAAAAAAAAGTCCCAAAAGGTTCTGCGAGGTTAAGTTTACGTTGATTCTCATTTCCACCTTCACTCTGGACCCAGACGAGTTGTCTGAACTGTTCTGGTGGTGGCAGAGACGTCTCTTTCTTCTTTGAGCAGGGCCTTAATACAATTTTAACGCTATGCGAGCATTCACATGCCATCAGCAATAACACAAGTCTTCTGTTGTCTGAAGCTGGATTTCTTAACATAATATACCAGTATGGAGCTGTAGCACCACAGGCACAATAAAAGTGCCTTCACTGATTTAGTGCCATAAAAACACTGGTTACACTCCTAAATGTCACTGTAAAATAAGATAACAGAAAGTGTTAAGCTGTTATGCATATGTACTTTACCAGGTGTTTACATTAAGCAAATACAAGCCCAAATCTTTCCAGATAGAGCGCTTAAATGGCATTCCAATCTGATGGAATCCAATGGAAAAAGAAATGAACATGTCTTCTTAAAATGACGCCTAAATTCGACTTTCCTACTGTGTGCAAGGTGGAGCTAAGTAAATGAAATGATGGCACTCCTCTGTGGCTTAATCAGGGTTTCCACGGAGACGAATGCACCAAAATCCTTCCAAACTCCAGATGAGAACATTGTTATTTGCAACTGCTGGTAGTCTTAAAAGTCTTGAGTTTATCCTGTGATGTACAGGAGTTAAAAAGTTGGCTCCGCCCCCTTTTATCGACCTGGTTTTTACATTAACTGATGTTAATGTTTGTGGATGCAACATTCAAACCCAGATAGATCTGACAAGAAAGCAAGGAAATCCCAGCAGTTATCTGCATTTCGCACATAATGCGCTGGGCAAACGTAAAAAACCCGTGGAAAACGGAGCCCGAACAGATCTTTTGTTGGCGCCCTCTGATCAGCAACGCAGACGCCAAAGACCTGGAGACCTTCACCTGGAGTTGTTTCACAGCGTTTCAAAATATCCCATTTAAAGACATGTGTGACATGGCCAGATTCTGAGTAAAAACCATCTGAGGCAGAAAGTCTTTTGTTGTTCCTTGCTTGTTAAAGATAAACCGGATTGAAACATGCTAACCGGTCATGTTTTCGGGGGTTGTTGAGCCTAAAGGCTAAAACACCCAGCAAACCAACACTGTTTTTCATACTGTTTCTGGAAATCTATAAATGACATTATGTCCTGGAAACAATTCAATTGTAATTTAGTTTCACACACACAAAAAAAAAGGAAGAATCTTTTGAACACACTGTCTCTCACAAAGTGGTCAGCCCCTCCGACCCTTACATCTGAAACTATCACTGACCTGTTGCCAGCAAAAAGAGACGGCATAATCATATTTAATGAGACTTTGAGATGTGAGCTCCCCCTGCATATGAGCATGTAATCCGCCCGACAAACCACTGACTCACTCATGACGTAGGGATTTTTTCCCCCCCCGATCCAGTAATTGTTGGACAGTCTGGATTTGTGGAATGCGAGTGTGTGAGCGAAACCCAGAACGAGCTGACACCGGACATTAGAATTACGGGTGGACAGAGGGAGAGGAGAAGACAGCGAGGCCGGGCCCGGTGGCAGAGACACGGGTCGGAGAGAAAAGAGAGAAGAGCGGGGAGGGGGGACGCATGCCATGAAATGAAACGCGGTGTTTGATCTCCCCGGGACAGGTTATGTCTCCCCGACCGGGTGTCTGATCTCACACCGAAGGGGTCGAAATCTGGACAGGCCCTTCATTATGCCCACTGAGAAAGCAACTACCTGTATTGTAACCTACATATTTACTTGTTACATTTCCATCCCTCTGTTCATTATAATAAGAATATTTGACTAACTGTCTCTTAGATTCACACACATTTCTGTGACTGTGTCCGAAATGTTCCTTAGGAGGCCTTTGGCTTGACTTTGGGTCCTCTAGTATATCTTCAAATGCACATTTGTGTCCCTTATTCTTTCATGAGTAAAGTGAAATGTGTCCGTCTGCAAAAATAAAATAGGAGGCTCTGAAACGACCCCCACCCCCCCCCCCCCCCTTAGGTTGCAATCGTATGTGTCCGTGTCTTCATCTGGTTTACCTGTGACTCTTTGATCCCCGACCGTATGCGATGGTGTTTGATTCCTGGGGTACTTTGACAGTTTGGAGGGGGAGTCAAAAGACCCTCGGGTGTCTGAAGTTAGATCAGAGGCGAGGGGGCCCTGAAAAGCTGCCGTCCAGCAGGGAGAAGATCAGAAGAGACACAAACTTTAGCGGGAGCCATTGTGAGGTACACAGTGGCTTCTAGCTCCCATAACTTTCCCCTTTTGTGTGTTTTTTTTTCCGTTTTATATGGCTGCTTTCTTCCTTTCTTATCTTCGGCTCAGAATGTTGAATGGCTCGGTTAAAGGTCTGTGAGGTTTTATCTGATGTTGCCAAAATCAGTCACCTTATATGTGCTCCCCCTTTTCAGCCGTCTCTTGGGGCTTAAAGCAGTGGTGTAGATCTTCTCCGAGCTTCACACAGTGAGGAAGACGCAGGTTAAAGTCAGACGGACTCCTTCAAAAAACACATCTTTTAAACATGTCATCTCCATCTTTACTACGTTTCAAGTGCTATTTATCATACGCTGGTTTAAAGACCAGTTCTATTGATTTACCTCAAATCAAAAATGGAATGAGTGCTTGAGTTTTTTTTTTTTTTTTTTTTTTTGGGGGGGGGGTGCTTAAAGTGAAGTGATTAATCATTTCAGCTGCTGTAATTACTGGCCTTATCAGCTAATGTATGAGACGGCGGGTTACTACTTCAGTTTGGGGACTGTTTCACGTGTTTGAAAGGTGTAATGGTGCCCTCTAGTGGTGTGAAGGTAGAACGACCATCAGGGAGGGCAGTATTTCATGTCCATTCAATTTGTTGTGGGTTTCAAATTAAATAAATGCTGAATATTTAATGAAATAGTTAAGTAGATGACTAAAATGTGCACTTTAGTTCAATATCTTCTTCAGTTTCTTTCTGATCTGCGTTTCAGTTTCACATTTTCTTTGTTATTGGCTCAAACTGTCCTCAAAATATTGTTTTGAATAGAATATTCTGTGTTTACCACAATAATTAGGAGTGTATATCACCTGTTTAACAGAACTTTATGGCTCATACCATTTTCATATTGGATATAAAGCTTTATAAACTTTGTATCATACATTTTTTGGAGAGCGCTCCCTCAAAGATGAGTTTAAGAAAGTTAAAATCCTTTAAAACTGTCCACTTACAGTCAATATCAGTTAATTTTCATCTTACATTCATTAAGAATGTCAACATCAATAGGCTACACCCCTTGTAATGATTTACAATTTGTCATCAGAGAAAACAGAATGACTTATTGTCTTTTTACTTTACTGAGTGAGTATTGATGTTAATTATTTGCTTTGTTATTGGCAATTATTTACAGCTGTGAGGTCTGATTTACAAATGAAAAGAGCGGTTATATTCAATCTTATCAAATTATCTTATATAATTAAGCTTTGAATTACATTTGGAGGGTCTTAGGTCCTGTCTGGATCGGTTTGTTTGTGGTGGTCAGCTGTTTGCAGCTGTTTTACGGCCTCCAGCACATCTGGAGCGCTTTTGGTCACCGATCCGGATGAGACGGACGCTTCCCGTGTTTCCTCTGAAAAAAAAAAAACCGACGGGATCTGGTGTCCGGCTCTGAGATCGGCGCAGGCGGAAGCAATCGATCCCGGACTTTTCGCTCGTCGTTCGTCTTCCGCTCGTCCCGCGCAGAAATGGCAGCAGTGAAGCTCAACTCCGGCGCTCAGATGCCCATCGTGGGGCTGGGGACGTGGAAGGTGAGCTTATTCCTTCTTGTCCAACCGGTGCAAGTTCAAATTTTACCCGTGAAGTGAGCTAAGGGCGTTGGGATTCGCAAACTTTTACGCATCAACTTTCATCCAAACGCGCGTCCCTGTTTTCATTTAAATGGTTTATTAATAGCTTTTAATGTAACTTCATATTTGACATTGATCTTGCTGTAGGGGCACAGTTTACAGCTGCCTGGGGGTGGTGGAGATGGGGTGGGGGGGTGGGTGTTAGCCGGAGCTACATGCTTTAATTTGATCCAACTCTCCATATTCTCTCTTAGTCCAGTTACGCAATGTGAGTCCAGCTGATCAAAAGCAGGAAAAGGCTTAAACAGCTCTTTTCAGTTCGTTTGTTGCACAGGAGGGGAGTTAAGTTTGTGTACCCACGCGTAATAAAGTCAGACTTTTTGCCCCTCACCCCCCCGTGGACTCACAAATGTGAGTTTGCTGGTCAGTATATGTGCAGGATTCATAATAAGGCTGCATCACGTGATTTGTGGCATGGGCAGCTGGTCTGTGAGCAGATTCTGAGTCCAGACATGTGAGGCGGGGGCTCATCTGGTGTGTAAACGGGTGGAGTCCGGGTGGTAGGGTGTCCCTGTCCCCCTCCACCAAACCCAGACCCGTTTCCCTGTTAATTATTATTAAAAACCCTTCTGGCTCCTCAGTCCCCGCCCGGGAAGGTGGCGGAGGCGGTGAAGGCGGCCATCCTGGCGGGCTACCGGCACATCGACGGGGCCTACGTCTACCAGAACGAGGCGGAGGTGGGCGAGGGGGTGCACGCCACCATCCGGGACGGCGTGGTCACCAGAGAGGATCTCTTCATCGTCAGCAAGGTGAGCGGGCGCCGTGTGCTGTGATTCACACTAAAAAAGGATGTAGAAATGACCCCCCCCCCACCCCCACCGGGTCCTGTTACAGCTGTGGTGCACCTTCCATGCAAAGTCCATGGTGAGGCAGGCCTGTGAGAAGACTCTGAGTGACCTGAAACTGGACTACTTGGACCTCTACCTGGTGCACTGGCCCATGGGTTTCAAGGTGGGAACGAGGTTATCTGTGTAAATAAGGATTCCCTTCTTTATTTTTCCCCCGTTTGGTTGTCTGTGTGTGTCGAGAACGCGGACCCAAAGGGGCTGTTTTTGCCCCATTTCTAATGGAATTCAGCGTCCGGCCGCCTTAAGGTCAGCGTGACAGGAGTTGTCTGTCCCCTCACAGGCTGGCGGTGACCTCTTTCCTCTGGACAGCGCTGGGGAGACCATCAGCGATGACACTCACTTCCTGGAGACGTGGGAGGTACGCCACTCAAACGGTTATTGCGAATTTTTGGGAAAACGGACGAGATTCCCGAATGCTGAAGATGAATCCTGACATGGATCAGAGATCCGCCCGCTCATTAGTGCTGACACTCACTATTAATGAAAACACAACCTGCTTAGAACAGCCCCCCCCCATCCCCCGACATAAAAGGATCATCAGCTCATAAAGCGTAGAACCAGCTTTGTATGGAACAGGGTGGCTTAAACCTAAACTAGAGACGATGAAATGGATTTATTGGTGTCCTTTTTTTTTTTTCCTCAGGGGATGGAAGAGCTGGTGGACGCTGGCTTGGTCAAAGCTATCGGAATCTCCAACTTCAACAAGGAGCAAATCGAAGCCATCCTGAAGAAGCCGGGCCTCAAATACAAACCCGCCAACAACCAGGTAAACTTGAATATGACTGAAGGATGTTGCAGGGCTGGAGAATACCATCTGCTGCTCTCTAAAGGACACAAAGCTGTAATGGGATTATATGTCTCCTCCGATCTGACCAGAGACTTCTGCCGGTCTGGTTAATTCATAATGGAGCGCGGCAGCTTCTCCTCAGGCCAGAGTTAGCTGGGCTGACCTTATGTTTTTGTGCTTCTCGAGCCATAGTTCACAATCAGTGTCCTGCCTTGTCGGCTAATGCCTTTTTTTTTTCTTTACTTGATAAGATTACAGCTCCATTTTCCCTTTGCCTTGCGTCCTCATACGCCCCTCATAAAAACAAACCGGCGTCCCCCTATCGAACGTTGAAGGTTTCAGGACCTAAACTGTTAAATGTAGAAATACATGCATGCAGTATCCAGTGTGATGGAGTTGATTTTCTCTTTTTTTAGATCGAGTGCCACCCGTATCTGACCCAGGAGAAGCTGATCACCTACTGCCACTCTCAGGGGATCTCAGTGACCGCCTACAGCCCCCTCGGGTCGCCGGACAGACCGTGGTCAGTACCCTAGCACTGGGTTTCATCATTTGGGGAAAAACCTAACGTTCACGCCGCCGCACAGTGTTGGTTAATAGCTATTTTGGGACACGTCCTGCCTTTTCAGAACCCTTTGGTTAGTTGCAGCATGTGACTGTTGTTCCCCTTTATCCATAGGATTGGTCAATTACTGCATAAAAAGGGGTCTTTTTCATTTTTTGTTTTACTCTGACATTTTTTAAAACCTTCTGTTTTTTTTTGTTTTGTTGAAATGTTTTTGTGACATCAAAACATCAGTTTGTTTTGCATCCTGTGAGGATTTGTGGATTTTTTCCGTCTCAAATGTAGGGCTAAACCTGATGACCCCTCCCTAATGGAGGATCCCTCCATTAAGGCCATTGCTGACAAGCACAAGAAGACTCCCGCTCAGGTAAAAACCCTCGCGGCAGAGAAAGCTCTCAGGCCATTCTGAGCACCGGTCAGCCCCTCTCCTCCTCTCCTCTGACAGGTGCTGATTCGCTTCCACGTCCAGAGAAACGTGATCGTGATCCCCAAGTCGGTCACCCCGCAGCGCATTCAGGAGAACTTCCAGGTGCCGACCCGAGCAGTAGCCGGAAATCTGACTCGCTTTTCTGCTGGTGAATTAAAACGGCTGCTTGAATGATTGCAGGTGTTTGATTTTGAGCTAACTGAAGAGGAAATGAAGACCATAATGGGATTCAACAGGAGCTGGAGAGCATGTCCAATGCATTGGTGAGACCAGAACTCGCATTTAGTTTTGAACATTTAGTACTTGTCTGTCAAAGTTTGTTTGATTTTCAATTGTTCCATCTAATGTTTGTGTCCCCACAGGGGCCTTAAGCACAAGGACTACCCATTCAATGCTGAGTTCTGAAAGAAATCGGCTGATTTTCCACATGCTGCAGTCTGCGTCTGTCCTCTGCCCTCCAGACGTCCACGTTCTCTTTCTCCTGAGATCCATGTGGGCCGCTTCTGAGTTTTTCTGTCTCGTTTCGCGGAAAAGCAATGCCTTCTTCTGTTACATTAAAAATCATACTGACACACTCCAGAGTTACAGCCAGTTTGAGAAAATCAGAATGGGTGGATATTGGCTCTTCAGCATGGCTTTAAGTTACTGAAAAACAAAAACCTGTCACATCCAGTAAAGAAAGCTTCATCTTCACAAACCCTCGTCTCTTCTTCTTCTTTGTGGTGTCATGTTTAAGAGGATAAAACATTTCTAATGCCACAAAATCTGACACTCCAAAACTTTTTGTCTCCCGCGTGGAGTCTGAAATCAGCCGTTCTGCTTTCGGATTCTCTGCACCCGTCTCTTAAACCTTGAACGTGTTGCAGCCAGCCCGCCTTTGTAGGAGTCATGTGCTGCGCTCTGTAGTCATGTGTGTCAGTAAACCGGTTACATAAGCTCCGCTTTCACTTCCAGTGTTCTCTGTTTTTGGCACCGTTACAATTAAAACATGTGGGAGAAACTTCATGGAGTGGTTACAAGTTTCCTGAGCTATGGCCAAACTGTTGATGTTTGTTCCTCTAGCTTAGGCTAATGTTAGCATTACTTTCCCAGAGGAGCAGGCCTGCAGCCTGTAAACTAAAAGCCATTTTTAGACTGTTGTGCATGTTTTTGCCACGTCCAAAATGAGGGGTCATTGTCAGCGGATCATTGTCCTGTTGTGTCTGGACTGGTATTTTAACAACGGTTGAGCTAGAATTGTTGCAGAATCTTATTTGAAGATATCACCGCTATAAAAAGAGCACCTCAGTTTCTGAGCTGTCTTTCTTTTTTTTTAGCTTTGATGAACTTGATTTGTTTAAGATGATTTTTTATGGGTTATAGACTCAGTAGGCCTTTTACACACACTGAATGTGTGTTTCTGGCTCATAAAAAAACAGCAGTAGTAATTAGCGATGGCTGATCCACCAGGAAATTGACGTCAATAACTTTCTCTGGTTGTAGACGAATTGAGATAAAAGGACAATCTGTGCTAAAATGAAGCCTGAAGGGGTGAAGTTTAGAATGTCTGTTTGCATTTGTTGATTCTGTTTAATTAATTCACAATTCAAGAGTTCAACAAGAGTATGATGATAAAGAACCAACAACAAGTAATATCTGCTGCTGATAAGGTCTTTCTAATCATCCTAAGATAACCATCCACTGTATTACAACACCACCAGAGTAACAAATGCTGCAATATTATGTTCAGTTCATTGAATTCTTTAATAATGCAGTGCATAAAAAAAGCAGTTTAGTGCAACAGGGAATCGTCAGGCACATTTTCTCAGGCTGTGTTCTGATCACCGTGAGCTGACCTCGCTTTCAAACGCGGCGTAAACCAGAAGTCTGCAGAGTTAGTATTCGGTGTGAAAGGGGTAGTCTTTGTGCTTGGAGGCCCTGTGGAGAAACCACAGCACATTTTTTCCACTTAAGTATGCCTTTCTTTATCTGTTTTTACATTTTCCTCCTCACGCTGGTCCAGTTCTACTCACCACGGCGCTGGGAATCCTCTCCAGTTCTTATTCATGTTCAGCAGGGTCTTCATGTCTTCCTGACTTAATTCAAAATCAAACAGCTAAAAGATAAAAAGAGACATCTTAGAATCAACAGCTTGTCAAATAGAAACATTAATCTGAGACAAGCTGAGCACTCGTCCAACGTTAGAGAAAAAAGATGGACAGATGTTTCATATACCTGGAAATTTTCCCTGATACGATGAGACGAGGACGACTTGGGAATGACGACCACGTTCCTCTGGGTGTGGAACCTGATGAGGACCTGGAGAGAACATGGGAGTATGAGCATCACGGCGTGATTAGTGTGTCACCACATGATATCTGTGCCGTACCCACGGTTCCCACAGTGCCCGCCATCACACCCTGTTCCAGACTCATTTCTGAGAATTAGCCGTGTGACCGGCGGTTTTCCTCTGCTGGCCTACTTTTTTTTTTTTTTCTTTACCTTGTGCCATTTTAGTTGAATCAGTTCCACACATTTGGATGGTTTTCTGGGGCTTGAGAGAGCGCATCACGGTAGGACACCACAGCTGTCCTTATCGGGTATGTGGTCTTTGCACGCGGCATTAGGCGCCATGTGATATTATTGCCATTTTGAAATACTGATGCATAACATTTTCTTCTTTTCACTTTTGTGAGTGTACTACTTTTGTTTGCCCTCCTTTATTCAGGACTAACCTGCTTTTTTCTTACCTGTGCTGGGGATTTGTTGTACTTCGCAGCTATGGCCTTGATCGTTGGGTCATTGAGCAGAGATGGGTCATCAGGAGAAGCCCTTTTTGGATATGAGACCGTTAGTAATCTTGTTCTGCACGTCTTTTGGATGATTGGTTTTAAACACTCTCTCACCATGGTCTGTCTGGGGAGCCCAGAGGGCTGAAGGCCGTCACTGAGATTCCCTTCGAGTGGCAGTAATTGATCATCTTCTCCTGGGTCAGCAACGGGTGGCACTCAATCTAAGACGAAACCCAGATGTTTTAGTTTTGGTTTGCATTCGCCTGTGCCTAATCTTTAGGAATGAAAACCTTGTTTCTCACCTGGTTGTTGACGGGCTTGTGCTTGAGGCCGGGCTTGTTGAGTATGGCCTCAATCTGGTCTTTGTTGAAGTTTGAGACGCCAATCGCTTTGACCAGCCCATCGTCCACCAGCTTCTCCATAGCCTTTCAGAGGAAGTGCACGGTAAATTTCAATAAAGGGGCATGTTATATTATGTATGATTTCATCTCCATCTTATCTGCATGTCGGAGCAGTTTTTCTCTTTATTTACCTCCCAAGTGTCCAAGAAGTTGCTGTCATCAGGAATGACAAACTTTTGCTCATCTAATGGAAAAATCTCATCCCCTGGCTGCAAGAAAGAAAAAGTATGAATGTCAGTAAGAAGTTCAATTTACTTTAATCTGATAAATGGAATGAAATAATAAAGTTTAATCGTAGAGCAAGTATTATGTAGTAACACTTATATGGCTGAGTAAGATTAGAAAAGTTAGATGGGTTAATGTTAAACCAAATGTTTGTTTTTCTTTTTTCACAGGTAAAGCACAGAGGAGTTCACACCTTCATTCCTATGGGGAAATGCATGAGGTACAGGTCCAAATAGTCCAGTTTAAGGTCCCGCAGGGTCTTCTCACATATTCCTCTCACCAAGGATGGAACATGGAAGGTGCACCACAACTAAAACACACACACACAAAAAGAACTTCAGTCATTTTTACACTAACGTGTAACTGGTGTTTTATATGGAGACTACCCAGTGACTCCTGGTTGACAGAGACAAACAGTATTCTGGTGAATTCTAGCTAAAGTTCAGGCAGAAGGGAAAGAGTCAGAGAGTTCATTAAGCATGTGTTCAGCCCACCTTACTGACGATGAATAAATCCTCCCTCTTCACCACTCCTTGGCCAATCATAGTTTGAATTGCGCACCCAATTTCGTCTTCATTCTGGTACACATAAGCACCGTCGATGTGCCGGTAGCCAGAGCTGATGGCAGCCTTAACGGCCTCGTTCACCTGTCCTTTTTCAGCCTGCAGAGGTGATAAAACATAAAGAAAGTCTATAAAACATCTACACGGTGTGTAAAACATGCATCACTCATTCCATGATACTATTCTCTGTTACTTGTATCGTCCAAATGTTTCTGACCTCCACACTAATCTCAGTCGGCTGAAATCAACAGGCAGTAAAGCTGTAAAACTAACAAAGTGTTGCATGGCAGCAGTTTTATGGCCCTTGGCTATTTGATTTGATCTTTTTTTTTTCATGTAATTACGTCCACATTCAGACAGCAGAGCTGGAAATACAGTGTAATCGAATACAGCACAATACATGTAAAACAGGTCAATGCACTCTGAGAGGTCGGATCTTTTTGTGGGAAGCAGAGTCATCATAGAAAGGCCTGCGAGAAGAACCCAGAGCTGCCAGATGTTTGCAGAGGTTTAGCCTTACCCTCCACGTTCCCAGGCCCACGATGGGCATGCTTGCTCCGTTGCTCAGCGTCACAGCAGGGATCATCTCGGCGATATTGTCTCAGTCTGGCGCGGATGTGCAACAGGGAGCTCTTTGATCGGGCAGATTTGTGCAGCTGAGTCAGGGAGCAGGCAGCCTATTTGAAAGTAGGATGGGAGGAGCTGAAGTGATCGGTGACGTTTGCCCGGTCAATAAATGTAATCTTTTTGCCAAGTCATGCTATGATACGGGGAGTTTAGTTATTAACTTTGACTTGCTGTGGTTAATCATTAACCACCGCAGGAAAGAAAGGAACATCTTTTTAGTATTTGGCATAATAGGGGTAAAAGGCATAGGATTTTTACCCACGGTACACACACACACGTCAAACACTTTAATGCATTCAGCTCAGTTTTCCCAAAACAACTGTTTGTTTGCTTGTTTTTGCTTACGATAGTATCTGATGATCCCTTTGGTAGCACTCAGCAGTGGTACGGAGATGGTTATGGGTTCAGGGGTCATGGAGGGAACAGCTGAAATAAAGGAACAAACCTTTCCATTAACACAAGCAGAATGGCAGTTAAATCAAACTAAACATGTACCTTTAGATATTGAGTTATTGTGAATTTCCTATGGAGAAGAAGCTGGTGCATGGTGGGTAGGTCAGAACTGACAAAGATCAGATTGAAGCCGTACTCAGTAAACCAGCCTCAAGCACAGGCCTGTCAAACCTGTTTAGTGTCTCTAAAAGAATATGGAGAAGCTGGTGGGGGCAAGAATATTAATCATCATTTGTTCTCTCTTTTTTAAAAAGGGCCTCTCATCTTCTCCTGCTGCCCTTTAATGTCATTTAACTTAAACTTGACATATACAGACAAGGCTGTAAGTGAAAGCAGTGATTAGGTAACTGGGTTGTAACACACATGACAACAAGCTGATGCACATGACTTCCATTAAAGCAGGTTAGCTCACTGCTCCATGTTCCGGGCTTAAGAGAAGGATGCAGAGAATCTGACTGTGAAATCGGCGAATTACGGCTAAATGCCTCATCAATAGTCCTCATTTGTGTCACTTTAACAACAGATTATCTTGATTTGATACGCACAGGTTAGTTTTTCAAGAAAAAAACAGTAACATGAAGACAAATCTAACAACGTTCTTTCATTTGTTCATATTTTACCTTTTCTCCTCTGTTCATTCAAACATCTGCAGTCATTCAAATAGATGTTTTAATCCACAACCCAAAAGCTAAAGTCGATTGAGACGTTCATGTGGCTGAAGCAGAAAAATAAACGATAAAAACACAAAGACACACAACTGCCTGGCTTGTTTACAGGAGATTCTCCCACATGTGCTGTGCTAGAACTGGCTCTGAGATCATGGTCACATTTCTTGGGATCAGGATCTATGGAGGAGGGAGGCACGTGAGCCTGATCAGGGCCCAGAACTCTGAGGACCAGTCCGACAACAGCCACATCATTCATAACTTTATCTCTCTGATCTGCGGTAATGCCCACTCACAACAATGTCACGCTTAGTGATTTATACCAACACAACAACAAGCATTTTTATGAGCTTCTCAGATCTTTTGTCTCCTTGTAAAACATTTATTTATGTAACTTTTAATTTTGTTTTTAACTATGACTATATTATTATACTATGTTGCTTTGAGGGAGAGAAAAAGTGTTTTCACTTGCTTGACTGGTATGTTAGAAAATTTTTTTTTGCATTTAAGTAGATGTGCAGGCCTGACTACAGTTGCTGTTGAATACTCTCCTAAAGTTGTTATGATTATAATGGAAACCGTTTGTGTAATTTGTTAAATGCCGTAAATACACATTTAGGAGCAGCAATGTTGTGGGTATTCTGTGCAAAGACAAGGAGTTTTTTCGAACTAAAATGGCGTTGTGTTGTCTTCAGGTTCACTCCAGTTTATCCTGTGCAAACACATCCTCTGTGAGGCATCACAGTTAGTCAGGAACGGCAGAGCAAATAGACAAGACTCTGCATGCACAACATGTGATGTAAACTAAAAAAAAAAAAAAGAAGTATTTGTGTTACCAGGTATTGTGGAAAAAACATTTATAAATGTGATTTTATTAGGCTTGGATGACACATCACATTTGACCGTTGGGTCATTTATAACATCTGGAAGGGACTCTTATCTCAACGGCTTTAGCTGAGCTGTCTGGGTGTGGAGCAGCCCGGATGACTATGCAGTGACTTTGCAGTTTTAGAAATCAGCCTGTCTGTTGTTGTTTTTTTTGTTACAGATTTGAGGTTAGATCTCATGCACATGTCAGCTGTAATTAGAGGCAAAAATTATTCTTCCTCTTTGTCATGTGCACTTCCCTCTGAAAATCGTGTCATGTTGTGCTGAACTGAAAAAAAAGCAAAACAGAGTTAGGTAAGAAAGCCTGACTGATTCAGATGAGTTGACCCATTTATGTTAGGGTGGATGTTCATAAGGAGGTGGTAATTTGGTGATATATGGTGAATTACATGTCATTGATGTTTTAATGAAAATTTAGCCTAAAAGGCTCTTTTTTTACCTTCTTATTCTTGGCATTTTCTAAGGTATGTTTATCATATCCCTCCAGAACATGCCATCTGCCTGAGTAAACTAGGAAACTAAGTTTAAAGTTTAAACATCAGAATGTTGAGTAGATTTTTCCAGCATGAGCTGGGTGACCAGTGATGTAATGCTTCTGTTTGGTGTCTATATGGCATCATTTTCTTTCTTCAGTTCTTCCCATTGCTTCCTGTGGGCTGCTGCAGAAGGCAAGTTGGACCCAGTTTTGCATCCTTGGGAAAGTGTACACTCTACTGGAGCTTTCTAGAACTGCGCAGTACTCCTGTTCTTCCAGAAGGGGTCATAAACTCCTCCAAAAGCATTTGAGTGTACTGCACTAAAAATAGACCCTTTAAAAGAGTTCCACACAGATATTTGCTCTTGAATTGTTTTATTTACTCACAAAACATTTTTCAGTCAATCAACTCCTCACACGCAGTTAAACTCCACACACACATACACACACACACACACACACACACACACACACACACACACACACAC
>JABUIW010000245.1:3067836-3157876 GCA_013363375.1 Menidia beryllina | reverse complement strand
TCACACACACACACACACACACACACACACACACACACACACACACACACACACAAAGTGCAGACATTAGACAATGACATTTGCAAAGCACTGTCTTTGAAAGATAGGCAACGTGAAGAGCAAAGGTGCCAAATATTGCACATTCTGATCAGTTTGGGAGGCTTAACTTTTCAGACCATCCAGCTTCACTGGCAATGAGCCCACCTGATGCCGTTCCATCGGCTAGAGCTCACCAGCATTTGTCATGGGACTGATGTTAGTTTCCCACCCTGACTGAGAGAAGGTAGACGAGACGCTGCAGGAAGAAACTAAAATGAGGTAACAGTTGGTGACGTGTTGTTAAGTCTAAATTGTGTCATTTCCTCTAAATTTAACCTTTAGCAAAATCAAAAAGATTGCACCGCGCTGGGTTTTCAGATGTTTACGTTTGACATAACTACTACAGTGTTATGTCAAAAACAGTCTTTTTGAACCATTGGCCACACCTGAGTCAATCAGAATGTACCATCACAAAAAAGATAAACTAACCCAAGTAAACATTAACAGCCAGGACAGCTAAATAAAGCAGAGGTATGTGGATGATCCTAAAACTTATTCCATGCAATAAGCAACAATGTAAACAAATTATTGCTTGAAATTGCCCATTATCTGGCCAGCTTGCATTTGTGTTGAAAGAGGAGTATATAGAGAATTGCAAAAGCCACACAAAACCAGTCTCTATTCCACCAAACGATAAATTAACAGTCAATTTCAAAACCACGCTAAGAAAGGTGTCAGTCTCCCAGGTGGCTGCTACTTCCCTCTTTTCTCCCCGCCTCAGGAGCAGTCGGTGAAGGTGGTCACCATGTTGCCCCGGCGCTGAGTCACCGTCCTGCAGTGCTGCTTCGCCGAGCCCTGGAACCTGGACTCAGTCCTGGTGTGCGTGTTGAAGGAGAACATCTTCTCCAGGTCCTCAAACATGTCGTCAAAGAGTCCTCCCCCAAAGCCCCCCTGCTGAAAATCCCTTCTCTGCCTGTTCATGTTCTCGCGGTGGGCCTGGAAGTGGCCGTCAAAGTGTCTCTTCTGATGGGCCTGGTTATGGCCGTTGGAGTGGAAGTGGTGCTGGTGCCGTTGACCGAAAGGGTCAAAGTCTTTGAAAATGTCATCGAAGTTGAAGGACTGGTAGTGCTGCTTGAAGTTATAGTTGCCGTTGTCCTGTCCTCCTCCCTGACCCCCACCAGATGATGCATCATGGCCAAACTGGTCATACTCTCGCCTCCTCTTATCATCCGATAGTGTCTCATACGCTGAAAGAGTAAAACAGTATAGGTGAGCTTCAGCTGTTTATTTTTCCACTGCAGTTTCACGTCAAGGGAATCAGGAAAAGAGCAGGTATGTAAATGAACTAGTTCAATTCAGTACCGCTTTCAATTCCCAGCTATTTATGGTTGAATAGTTTCTACCACGGAAATGGTTCCTACCAAACTAATTCTGTTATGTGCCGAGTTGACCTATTCCTAAGTATATATTTTAAGTTTGTCAAGGTTTATAAACTGATTTTGTGTATTAAAAATCTTCTTTATGCCCAGAAAACTGGGCCAAAATGAAGCACTTCTATGGCATTAAAAATGACCTACTTACCCTCTGCTATTTCTCTGAACTTGGCCTCAGCATCTGGACTCTTGTTTCGGTCTGGATGGTACTTGAGGGCCAGCTTGTGGAAGGCCTTTTTGATCTGACGCTCAGTTGCACCTCTGGGCACCCCCAGTATGTCATAGTAGTCTCTCTTGGCCAGGATGAACTCGGAGATGAGCAGCACATGCACTGCTAGCAGTAACACAGACTGGGCTGTTGCCATACTGGTGGTTTTCACACCCTTTCGGCTGTGAAGATGCAAGTTGAACAACTCAGTTCACTAAACAGGAAGACTTTTAAAATCGATTTTTAAAAAGAAACAAAACGTTATATACTTGATTAGCTAGCGAGTTCAATCAAAAATAACTTTGGCTGGAGACAAAGACTAGCTATTTTGCTAAAATAACCTCGAAACTTAACACAAGCCCAGCATCTCCTGCCAACCAATAAGTGGTTAGTATCGGCAGCAGAAAAGCAAACCACGAAAAAATAACGTTCACATGTAGGAAAGAAAATGGAGATTACCTGGAGACGATGTGACAAACAGCCCGGGGGAGACTTCTGTCAACCGCCAACAGCTCCAGCTGATGCGAATCGAAACCTAGCAATTGTTGACGAGGTGCATTCCTGAGCTGTAACACCACGACTCGCAATACTATTGGTTAATTCCGTAACACACTGACTCACTTGCATGTGATTGGTGCAAACTATGTGCACGTGGAGGACTGGGAACCCTCCTAACGCAGCGAGACAGTGATTGGCTAGTACTTCCGCCTTCACTCAGCTCAATCATTTTTCTATTTCTTCTTTTTTTATATTATCGATGGAGACCTATAGGTTACATGTTGTTATATATCATAAATTTACAACCACTCGGTATGTCTAAAAAAATTAGTTTTTCATGGGATAACTGTGAGAATTGCGACTCTGTTTTACTTCCGTAATTTAATGTGTAATCCGGAAGTGCTTTGTTTCGTGACGTTTCATGTGTTTTTAAATAATTGAAGGAGATAACGTGTTATTGTGGTGTGCTTTCATGTTGTGTCCTTGCAAATATACCACGTTACTGTGCAGTAAAATTTAATCAAAATCGAGGAGGGACTTCTTCAACACAGGACAACAGGAAAATTAGCTTTTACCAGTAGGTTTTGTGTTTTTTTCCGAATAGTTATAGTTTATTTGATATAATGTGTTACCTTTTCTTGTTGTGATTTGAACTATTTGCATATATATTATATATGAGACCTCAAAATATGTTTTTAGTGCAGTGAAGCTTCGGCTGAATGTTTTAACGCTATGATGTGGCATTCAAATGATATCCATATTCCAGCTTTTTATTAATTATTTTCCCTCTGCCAAAGGTTTCTTTTGCAAGATAAGCCCAGACTCCAAAAATGGGTAGAAAACATGAGGCGGGAGGACTGGACCCCGAGTCGACCAGTATCTGTGCAGCGAACATTTTACAGAGAGTTGTGTTGATATTAGATGGGGCATCCGTTATCTGAAGAATACAGCTGTTCCCACTATTTTCCCTGCAGTTGATGATGTATGACTCCCTTTTGCAGCATCTCCGTGATATTTATTTCAGCTACTGTTACTGAGAATGCAAAGACCCTGTTTGACACAAGTCATTTCTGCAAATTTCCATTAGTTGTTATTTAATGCGCTTCATTTTCTTGTGTCTCAAGATGGTGAGAAAAAAAGTATCTCGGGTAAAATAAACCCTGTTGCCACACCCAGCATTTCAGAGACGGACACTGAGCTCAAAGGACTTGAGTCTGTACCCTGTAAGGAGCCACCTATTTTGAGGACGACTGGTCGTGTTGAGCTGTGAGACGCTGGGCCCTTTCCTAAAAAAAGATCCACATGTGGAGGCAGCTGCCCTCCAAGGAGCACTGGGACAGACTTCTCACATTTCCCCTGTGCAAACAATGCCCCTCGGTTGTTTTCGGGATGGGAGGGGACCTGGTGAGGAAAAGCACATTTCTGTTAATGAGCACTCGTACCGTAGAGCAGACACTGATAGAGATCAGCTGAGGAATAAAGTATTAACCCTTCATGCAAAGATATTGGAGCTGGATCGCAGGGAGGAGAGCACCGTAGCTAAAATCCAAACCCTGGAGAACGAAATATACACCATGAAGAGGGATGACACTGTTATTAAAGAGAGGCAAAAACTTTTAGATGATTATATTTAAGCTGTGTTGCTTTGTCATTTAGTGTAAGGAATTGTTATTGTTGCACAAAGTTTGGGGGTTTTCTCCATAAATGCTCCGTACAGATGTGTTTCTGACAGCGTCCACATGGTGTCACTGTACGACTTCTGGACGCCTCGCCCGGGCATCGATTCTCAAATCCTTTTGGCAGCTTGGGTCTGAACAGACTCCATCCTGCGGCATGGCAGTAGCGCAAACATGCATGATGGAGGAACGAGGAGTCCCTCTGTGACTCATGTGACTGCCATTGACCCCCCCCACACACACAAACAGACAGTGGCGTCTAACTCTGCTTGTATACACAGAAATATACAAACTCAAACAGTCCTTAAGAGAAGTCGGTTTCTCTTTCTTAATATTAGAAATGTTGCTGTAGGTCAAAACCTGTTTGTGATGTGCTCAGTGCTGAGTTCCACCTCCCTCTGTCTTATATATTTGATCCACTAAATAATGAACCTGCTCTTTAGGTCCTCATAATTGAACCTTTTTTGTGGAAATGCATTGAGTGAATTTCAATGATTTATTCTTGTTGGGTACTAAATGTACCTTTTGTTGCTCTCAGACTACCCCGCTGTTAAAGTGTTCTCCTGTAACGGCTGAATTGACTTAATTGCTCGTTCTTTTAATAAATGCAATTGTTCATTTGTTCTTTGGGTGTTTCTCTTAATGGAGATGGCAGAGCAGGACAATTAACTCATTGTGAAAACCCCTTTGTTGAAAGACTTCAAAATAATGCAAAAAAAAAAGAAAACTACAGATTTGAGCTGAATCGTTCTCCCCAATTTTTTAAAAAGTCTAACAACTTTTCAAAGTGGTTCCTTACCTTCAACAGCCAACGAGCATCCAGGAGCAGCTGCCATACACTCTGAAAATTTGAATAATTGACGGCCGCAAGGCAGAAGAAAGCTATAAGAGGATAGCAGAGCGTTTATAGGCAGCTGCTTCCTCAGTTTGTAATGTGATTAGGAAATGGTTATTTAGAGGAATGATGGAGGTCAGGTCGAGGTCTTGAAGATGTGAGGACTGCTTGTAGGAATGGTTGGAAGGCAAATTGAAACCCCTGACCACTGGAGACCTTAATTTAGCAAACTGCTCCGCTGTGCAGCCACACCTGCCTTGACAGGGCCCGCATGGGAGGGCTGTCAGAGGGAAATAGCTTTTTTCTCTCGTAGTCCTGCATCAGAAATGTGTGAATGTACACTTTAACAAGCCCAACACATTGTGGAAACGGGGTGGAAAGTGCGAATTTATCTTAACTGTACACACGACATGAGCAAAGAGAGGGGAATTTTGTAAAAAAAAAAAATCTATCAGCTATGAGGCATGGGGGTGGAAGTGTTATGCTTTAAGCTTCTGATGTCCCCGGTGGCTCGACTGCCATTTAATAACCAGAGAAAATAATGTATTCAAAGAAATTCCACAAATCCAGTCCTCTAAATACACGATTCTTCAATTTTAGCTCATTAAAAAGAACCTGTGAAAGAACATTTGATTTAAATGAAGGCATATTTGATTCAATTGTTTACAGTAAAAGGAATTTTATCCTAATAATGTGCATACTTTTTAAAACCCCTTTTCCACGTTCCACCACAAATATCAGCACTGTGCTGTCAGTCTGAGTCAGCATCCCCTTTGATTTACTGAAATAAGTCATTTTAAAAGAGTGCATTTGACTGTAAATGCATTTCTTAAATGTATATGAATCTCTGAAGTCATGTTTTTCCTTTTGCACCACGCCTGTAGTCATTGTTTTAAACAATTACATGGGCTTAAACCAGCAGCAGGATTTATTTCCCGCCTCTCTCCCCTCAGGCCCAGAGCTAGTCGCCATAGTACTTTCCCCACATGAGATGCCTAATCTCATTTGAAGCTGCTTTTCAGAAATAAAAACTGCCACTGGCTGTATGGTTTCCGAACGTGAGGAACAGAGAAAAACATGACAACACTTTATCTTCAGCAGCACCTGTGGCAGAAAGGGGAATGAAAACACAGGCTATTTAAATGAGGGCTGGATTTTCTCCGCATAAGGTTTGCATTTTTTCATGAATCCGCCATAATTAAGTTTCTGACTAAGCAAATGTTTTTAATTTTAAACACTCAAGTACTCTTCTCCATCTGCTCGGGCACTTGTTGGAGTGAGGCTCGCCTTATTGGTTTTAACTTGATTACAAAATACATGATTGTACATGTGAGCTGATTTGTGAAGTGCAATTTCAAGTGAGTGCAGAGTCTGACTGCTGGGGAAAATGGTGAGAGCACGACACATTTCGCGGGTGAAGAATGACACTGTGCTCTGAAAGGATCAGGGGAACCGATGCTCAAAGGCACTAATGAAAAGAAACCTGCAATCCTGTGGGTCTGAGTCTTAGAGCAGATTTTAAGGGAACAAGTGCTCTGAGATTTCCCGGGAATTCTGTATCTACAGGAGGTCACTTTAAAATGAATCATCATTTAAAGACTAACCAAGGCATAAATAAGCAGAACAATAATGTTCAAATGAGCACTGTGCTAGAGACCATAGGTCAATATGCTTCTATAATTAGGATGTTTCATAAAAGACTCCCACAGCCTCAGAAAAATCCAGTTTACATTTACATTTTCCTGTATATTGTCATAATTTATTCACGATATAGAATATAAGTAAATGCATTTGTTATTGTTTAATTATTGTAAGTAACGTAAAAGGAGGTGTGAGAAGTTCAAACTATGAGATTGTTTAAGCCTGGAAAACAGTCAGATTTGCATAATTTATCTGCAGAGCTGAGTTTCATACACATTTACAATAATTTTACAAACAACTGAATAATTCTCCAGATTTACATGTTTATTTATGATAAAATCCTTTATAAGCCGGCAGCCAAAACAAAAACGTATTTACATTTACAAAAGAAAACACTTAAACATAAAATGTGACCCTAATACAATTATTTGCACCTTTAAGTTTTTTTTGTCTACCAACAAAGAAATAAATATAATGAAAGACTCAAATGTGAAAAGTGCAGATAGAATTAGTTTTGAGGTTTCATAAACCACAGTTTCTTCAGTTTTTATGACAAAATGAAGCCCAAAAGCAACAGAGTTTCCTCCACACTGTAAAACATGGAGGTCTTATCATGCTGTAGCACACCATCTCAACCAAATGTAATCCTTAGTCAGAAAGTAGGTTTTTAGTTTTTGAGAAAGACAGCTGCCAAAAGCACACGATCAGCAGCGGAAAAAACTTTCAGCAAAGCCAAACTGGCCACAGACAGAAGACAGACTCCCGTCAACTTTAAAAAGAACCTGCCAAAACACAAGAACAAATGTCCTGATTCTTTTTTAATTAAAAAAAGTTTGTACAACTCAATAATATTCTTGGTTTACTTACATTTATCTGTTCTTATAGTTAGAATTCTGTGCTTATCATTCTGTTTGTTTATATGTACAATGTGTCTGTAATGGAAAGTGATGTCTTTATTGTTCCTTTTTACCTTTTCATGATTCCAAACCACAGGAAATGCAGTTGTGTGCTCTGAGAAGCTATTGTGAAACCTGTTGAAAGAATGATTGCGCTGGAGTTCTTTTGAATGCCTCACCGCTGCAATTTACTCTGCATCCATGCAGCCCGCTTCATGACTTACCTCTACCAACAATAGACGTCTTTGTCACAAACAGAGAAAACAACCAATTGTGACATCAGTCCTCACAAAAGACATGAACAGTACATTTGAAAATTGTTTCCTGATTCTTTTCATCTCAGGATTTTAGCTATAGTAGAGATATATCCAAGGGTTAGTACAGCTGTTGAGGCTGGCCAACAGCATGATAATGGAAAAGACTGGACCTGGAAGACAGAGGGACAGAAACATTAGAGCAAACATTGTTGAAACATGTTAAAAAAAATTAAAAAACGTTAAAAATCCAAGTTGCAAGAGAGCCAGAAGACTCACCTTCCGTGGGCGCGCTGCTTGGACTCCACGCAGACCATAAATGGACCACAAAGAATGGGCTCCAACACAGTGTATACGCCATTATAATAACAAAAGTCATTTTCACGGTTTTAAGCATTGCGTTGGATACCCCTTTCGTGCCTGCGCGCCCTGACTGCAAAGCCTTTCTCTTCATGTTGAAGTATATTGTTGTGCATATTCTCATTTGGCAGTACAGCAAAATGACGGCTGGCAATGCAAACACTGCCAGCGTGATCCAGCTGATGTAGATACGGCTCCCCCACGGTTCAATAAATGTCGCCCAGCAGTCAAACTGGTTCGCCTCGACCTCCTGCAGAGAGAAGATGAAGAGCTGCGGAGAGCTGAAGGCGAGAGAGATGAGCCACGCTGCGCCAATGGAGATATACCTCCTAAACGAGCCCTCTAAGAAGGAAACCATGGGCATGCAGACTGCATGGTAGCGGTCTATAGTCATAGCCACTATCATGTACGCGGACGCAAACATTCCAACCACCTGTAAGTATTTTATGGAGCGGCAGAGGAAGTCTGTCCCCCGGAACCTGTGCGTAATTTCAATGGAGAACTGCGGTAGAACTTGGAAAAACGCGACCACCAGGTCCGCCAAGCACAGGTGTAGAAGAAACAGCTGGGTCCTCGTATTTCTCTTTCTCCTCTTAAACAGGGTGCCCAAGAAGAAGAAGTTGCTGCACGTTGCAAGGACGAAAACCAACCCCAGAACTCCGGCTCTGACGAGCGCAAAACGTTCGTGCGCGGCTCCATCTTCACCTGGTCCCTCTGCGGGGCTGTTAATGCTGCCATCCATTTGGGGGGGGGGGGCGAATTGTTGATATTTAGTTATGTCCTCCAACAGTAAATCTCCACGAACCCTTCTGCGCAGGGGCCTTGGATTTGGCCATGTTTGCGTGGAAAGAGCGCAGCATTCTGTGACCAAGGCGCACCACACTGAGAGGCGTCACGAGTGGTGACAGTGGGAAGGGGAAGCATCGATTTGAAGGATGGGGGGGGGGGCGAGGTGTGACTGGATTCCTTTGTTATGGAACACAAATAAAGTAACCAAACATAATTCACCTGCATTCGTTAAACTAACAGATCCTCCAACAATGTGTCATTTTTAAAGACCTTGTGCCTTTTTTTAAAATGAAACTGTATGCACAATATTTTACCTACAATAAACCTCTTATTTCCTTTGGAAGGGCTTAACTATTAAGCACATTGAATGGTTTGGACAATAATTATAACTGGAGAAGAAGAGGTAATTGAATTATATAGAGAATTGACCTCTTAATCAAACAGGTTGTTGGTTAGGAATTGAGGTCAAAGCTAAAAAAAGGTTTGTGTTAGTGTGAAAAATACCAGCTGAGCGTGAAAAAGCAGCAAACTTTGACCACACTGCACACAAGTGCCGGATAGTCCTGCTCCTTTCTGTGTGAATCGTATTTGAAAAGAAAAACGTGAAAGATTTGAAGGTGCACAGAGGATAGTGACTCAGATAACGTTTGTATTAGCAGGTGAAGCTGTGATGAGGAGTTTAAACTTCAGTGTGCAGATACCCTGGGAGGCCTGCACAAAGTTGTGTTTACACAGTCCACACTTTAATACACATTCTGGTCACTCACCATGGAGCAGCGGCTACATTCCGGTCATGACAAATGACTGTTAGTGTAGTGACAGGGTGTTCACGCTATGTATACATTCTCCACTCCTCGCCACTTTCTATTTCCAGAGGAATGTGTTTTTCTTTGAGGCACTTAACTTACTTCTGAATTACTCAAACATGAAAAAGGTTCTTAGCGTTCGCGTTAGTAGCCTGCCAAAAAAGATACAGTTGTTTCCAATTTCTTCCTTTTGATGTATGTAATGTTTAATTTGTGAATGGCTTCATCCCATTTTGCTCCAGCAGACTTTGTTTTCTCTATCTAAGCGACGGCGGATGAAGGAGCTGTTATATAATTACTCTAAGTCTGCAACACAAAAGCCATAGCCCAATTATTGTAGCGGGTAAGACAATAAAAGAACAAGTTTTTATATTATCAGTTCTCTTCTTCAAAGTAGGAGACTTTGTTCATGGATTATTACACGCTGTTTTATTCCATTAAAGCACACATCATGGATTAAGCAAGGTCACTGTACAGGCACCACAGTTGGTCTGTTCATTTTACAGCATATCGATGTTGTTTCATCTTCTGAGGTGCAGCCAGAGGAAATGGCTTCTTCTTTTTACATGTTGTCAAAGTAGAAGAATAGTTATGGGGTTCAAAAGTTTCACTTAATCAGATGCTTGTTTTGGGATCTCATAATATTTTGTGACACCTCTCTGCACTCATTAGTAGAAATAGGTTTTTGTTCTTCTTCTTCCTCTTTTGCTGCAGAGCAGATGAAACGGAGCCTGCAGACTCTGCAGGGACTCTGCACCCTCACCCCGCAACCTGTCTCTCCTCCCTGTGTCGAACAAGACTTTCCCTGTCACATCCTTTATCAAACCAAACACAAAGCTCTAAATCCTTGCTCTTGTTAGAAATTAATTCATGTAAGGAACCTTTGTCTTGCAGAGATAACACTTTCCTCCACTTCTCTCTCCACATATTCCTTTTGACCATTGGACACTCATCCTTTCACTGGACTAACATCAACAAACACCTGCTTATATCCACATGATAGAATAACATGATGAAGTCATGAAATCATAACTCTGGATTATTAGGGAAATAAATAAGTAAAATAGTGCAATTGGAACCACTAAAAAGAAAAATAACTTTTGATTTTGGTCAAACTTCAACAGAATTTGTTAAAGGCTTTCTGTCAAGAGAGGGTTTCTTGCTATTCTTCCACAATTCATCCATAACTCAACAAATTAGGGTTAAAACTGTCTCGTCAGATCAACAAGGTTTTGTACAGCCATTGAGCAAATAATTCTTTGGATTATGTTGCCTTTTTAGTTTTATTAGGATTCTTCCCATTTGGTATCAAAGCACTGAAAAGATGATTCCTAAGTTGCTGTTTGCTGAAAACATTTAATATATCACGATGCTGTGCGGAGTATCCGGTGAAAATTGGAGTAAACAGAAAAAAAGCAGAGAAGTGGCAGTCGCCTTGTATCTGAAAGAGTTCATGGACATTTTAGGTATTTAAAAGTAACTCAAACATGACAAGTGATTGAATTGGAACAAGAACTTGTTGACACATAGATGAGCAAAGGTGGACCAGTGGCCTTGGTCAACTTTTTGTTCAAAGATCTGGCCTCTGCTTCTGTTTTTTTATTTTACCTTTACTTGAGTACATTCAAATTTCTTTGGAAAAACATTGGCAATGACTAACACCCTGCTATTACAGAAGAAAAGTGCAGACAGATGAATGAGCATGCAAAGCAGCCTTTGACTCAACGTTCTTTTTTTGCACATGAATTTACATTTCATCTGTCTTGAAATGCTTGAGGTCCTTCTGAAAATGCACATTTAAATGCAGAGCTACTAGCTTTTAACAGGTGAGTCATAGGTGTGGATCTGTCAGATTGTCATTAACGGCTGACACATCAGTAATTAGGCGGGGACACTGCCAGCGGCAAATACTTATTATCAAATGTTATTGAAAATGACCCTCAGACTTAAACTAATAAACTGTCAATCAAATCCCTCCAACTGGTTAAGTGACGTTATAACACAATGCAGCCGGGCTCATTCTGTGACTTATTCTAAGCAGTTCCCTTCACAGACCACATTTATATTACCAACGCATGGTGAAAAGTATGCTAATATTAATCAAGATTTAGAAAAGGGGGCACTTCTAATAACATTGTAGTAATAATGAAACTAACACAGATGATATTTTAATTTGGTTTCTATGTTACAACAACACATTTCAAGCTACCGGGATACAAAAAACAGCTCATGTAAATAGAGAATTGGACTCTCTTAGTTCGTATCACTGATATACTCAAACTAAAATGCATGAGATCTTGACAACATCAGCACTACATTGTCAGAGTAGTCTATTTTTTACCTTCCCTTAAATGTTTTAACTGATGGTCATATGTTAAAATTAAGAAATCCGTAATATTTGCACAATTTTTCAAGGATGTAAATGCAATGTGGGGTTATGCTTTTGAAAAGAAAACTGCTCTTTCTAGTGACATCTTGTGGTCAAAACTAGGAATTGCAAGCAGGATGACCTGTTACGTCACTTCCTGCCATCTTCCTGTTTATTTTTTTTTCTGATCCAAGTAGCCTCCATTCATGTAGAGCTTGCCCTACATCGAATGGACGATTTCAAGAATTCATTTTGCGCTTTCTCAGGTGAGAGGACAATGCATCTCTGTTTTGCCGCTTTTAAGATTCAATAAACTCGTTCGTCTTTACGTTTATTAGCAAAATTAGCAACCACTAATGATGCTGCCCGGAATGTGAACAGAACGCAGTGGGCACTTTCATTTGCTAGCTATTTATTCAGCAATTTAGCTCTCTAACTTGATAAATAGATTTGTTATTTGTAGGAGAAGGTCACATTATTTTCATACCATAATGAAGGCATTTTCTGAGATAGACATTGGGTTTTCGGAGGACTTTACAACGTACAAAGTCCGTACAGTGAGGTTATATAAGCATTCTAACTGATCTGGCACAAAGCAGAAGTGAAGAGGCTGATAGCTTGTGGTTGTTTATTGGCTTCCCCTGTAGTCATTACGGTTGGCTCGTGAGGTCATCTTTCAGTAGCCACATGTTTGAATCCAGCTGCCTCGAAGGCCCTGCCAAGCAAAGCTTTGCTCTCAATAACATCCGCCAGCCACCTCTCTCTAAACCTGCATTGCCCGGGCGTGTGGACGAGCCTGTTCGACTCCACTATGAAGTGGACTTCAACCGGCGTGTCTGGGGGCTTGTTTTTGGGGGCCTCCACGGCGAAGTAGACGCTGGCCGTGCCCTGGATGGGCTTGCTGGGCGTCGGGGTGCTGAAGCGGGCTCGGTAGTGGTAGATGGTGCTGTTGTTGTCCTCCGTTGAGTGGAGGAAATCCAAACTATGAAGCCAAGAGGACGGGATCTCCCACGTTTGGATGTAAGCCTCGATCTGCTCCTTCCCCGCGCGGACGGTGAAGTCCTCGCGCGAGGGCCAGTGGCTCGTGCCCGTCTCTTCGTCCTGATTCCCGCGGTGGCGCCTCTCGGCCGAGGCCTGGACAAGAAGACGCGACTCGGCTGTCAGATGGTGTGGATGTCGGTCCATCTTGGCTTAACAACACCCGCATCGACGCCGTCAAGAAGTGGCCATGTAGCTTTTAAAAAGCTACGCTCGTTGGTTTGGTTTGTTTAAGAGTTTCCATGGTAACCCAACCCGAAAGCGGTTCAGATGGAGCCCTCTAGTGGCTTCTGCATGTAACTGCAAAAGCCTATAAGTAGTTCAAACTTCTACTGTTTTCATTTTGTTCATGCTGAATCCTTTTTACGATATTAACTAAACTCTGTTTTTTTCCAGACAAGTGGAATGCACAGCCAAGTTATAAAAGAAGCAACGCTGCCATAACCGATGGCCCAAAGCCTCTCTGGAGAGCGGCAACACCTCACACCAACATTATAGCATCATCTCTTTTTTCTCCTCTGATGTCACAAAGCCAATCGGGAGACGCATGTCGCGGCTCAGGACCACAATTGACAGCGTGACCAAGGCCGTGGGCAGCACAGACCTCATCTCCAAGTTCTCCCGTTTCATGCCCGGCAACGCCACGGCCGGCGGCGCCCATGCTGAGAAAGCGCTGGTCAAAGCTGAGGCTTTGACCTCTAACGGTACAGCTGCTTCCTCGCCGCCTGCTGAAACCGCCGTGAAGGAAGATGAGGAAGACCGCGGGCAGAGGACAGCAGAGGGGGATGCGGATAAAGAGAAACAGCAGGTTAAAGAACAGCCTTTTGTTGTCGAGAAGAAGTCGAAATCTGGTTTAGCTCCGGCGACAAACGTGTCTGCGGCCAGCTCTTCCTCTACAATGGCCAAGCAAACTATTCAGCTGTTCCATCCCTCAGCTCTGTCCACCAATATGGATGAGACATACACAACTCTGTCCAACCACATCAATAGCTACTTTGGGACCAACACGCAGGGAGAAGATGGGGAGAACAGGCAGCAGCGTCGCAGTGAGGGGCGCGATCCTCTTCCTGAATCTCCCATCACCACTCCGAGGCCAGCAGACCACGTTCCTGTTTTATCTCCAGTGTCAAAGAGTGTTGAAGCTCCGATTCCCAGCCCTCTTACCCCGTCTCCATTAGAAACCAGTCCTCCTGCAGAGACACCCTCCTCCTCTAAAACCGTTGCCAGTGAGGACCCATCCCAGTCCACACCCGCACTCACCCCCCCTCCGAAAAAAGGCTTCAACCACTATCTCTCCTATCCCCGGCCCAGCGTCCAGGCCTTTGTGGGCAGCTACATTGCACCTCTGGTCCCCAAATTTCGAGCCGATGCCAAAAGAGTGGCAGCTGAAAAAGACAAGTCCTCGGCAGTCGCCGTGGATGAGCCCAGAGTGGACAAGCCAGAGGAGAGCGAGGAGGAGAAAGCTGCTAAGGCAAAGCAGCAGCTGCTCAGTCAGCGGGAAAAGGTGGGAGGTTAAAATCAGTTCAGTAATATTCTGTCAATTCATGTAGGGGAATCATTTAATTATCAGTGATTATTAGATATATGGTGTTGTTATGGATGGATAGCACCATCGGATGTAGAAATTGAACCAGCTCTATAGCCTTCCTCCTGTCTGCTCATAGTCTTAAACTTGTGTAAAGAGGTGTATCGTACAGTCATTTGATGAGTTTTTGTTAATTTTTCATTATTTTGCACGTTTACACCTCATTTGTCATGCAGATAATAGCCAGAGTGAGTGTTGATAACAGGACCAGAGCCCTGGTGAAAGGCCTGCAGAGAGTCAGTGATGTCAAACTGCTCACTACTCGAGTGGAGGAGCTCAGCTTTCATCTCCTGGAGTTCCCCGAGAGCCGTGTTGTGGCGATTAAGGTCAGTAGAGCTTTTTTGTCCGTACTCTGCAGCTCTCTTTGCAGCCGGGTGGGATGAACATTCCTTAAAATCCTTCTCTCAATTAAGACTCTCTTATAATCGTTACTTTTAGGAGAGGGTGCTGCCCTGTCTGCTGCGGCTGCGTCAGGCCAGCGATCTTCCTCTTCAGACCGCAGTGAGAGAAGCGCTGGCTGTGGTTGGCTACACAGATCCAGTCAAAGGCAGAGGGATCCGGGTGCTGGCCATAGACGGGGGAGGAACAAGGTGCAGCTTTGAATAATTCAGTAACTACTTGGAAAAACTTCAGTGGTACTTACAAAGGCTGTTTGACTGCTGACTGATGGGACTTTGTAGCCATAAATGTGTTGTAATTAAAGTCTTGATAGGAAGATTAGTCGGGGAAAACGCATAAAGTCTCCTAACCTTGCCAAAACACATTCTGGTCTGATGTAACCAGCTCTACTTGGCTTGCACTGTGCACTCTGGCTTCATTACGAGATAAAAAAAAAGTTACAGTTTCTACAATGTTTCGACTTCTATCGGTAAGATAAAGCAGTGAGGCGACACATGGAGCTGCTTTTGGTGGTAAACTTCAGTTAGAGAGAACATTTTAAGATAACAGAAGGCTGTTCCATCCTGATAGATATTATACTTTAGTCAAGTGTAGCTTTTATAGTCACAGAGTGTAACTGGATCTTCTGACATTGTTTTGTCACAGTCTGACTATGTATCACTGCTATGGGATCTTTTCCAAAGCTTGCAGCTCTTTGGATTATTTAATGCAGTATTACTATTGCTTTGATTTTATACTTCACTCTGGGGCAGATTTACTGGGCCAGAATAGAGTAGAAACAATCAATACAATACAGTACTCGTACATTTATGTGTTTGACTGTAAAACTTTTTACAGAGGGTTGCTGGCCCTGCAGACTCTCCACAAACTGCAGGAGCTGACGGGAAAACGCATCCACCAGCTCTTCGACTACATCTGTGGAGTCAGCACAGGTGAAGTGTTCCCCAGTCCGCCTGATCCTTAATGGATTTTGACGCTGAAGGTCTATTCCCTCCGTTCTGTTCTGATTCTTCCTGTCCCTGTGCAACAGGCGCCATCTTGGCTTTCATGCTGGGCGTTTTTCAGATCCCCCTGGAAGAGTGTGAGGATATGTACAGGAAGCTGGGCTCAGACGTCTTCAAACAGAACGTCATCGTTGGAACTGTGAAGATGGGATGGAGTCATGCTTTCTATGACAGTGAAATCTGGGAAAATATCCTCAAGTTAGTCCGCGAGATGTTTTATTGCCTTTCTTTTTACTTGATAATATTAGCCTCCCACATTTTAAGATTCTCATCTTGTTTGTGATGGCATCTTTTGTTTTTAGAGAACGGATGGGCGAGGGGCGAATGATTGAGAGCGCCAGAGACCCGCACTGCCCAAAAGTGAGTCCTGGATTCTGAGTTAAAGGGTTTGGATTATGATAGTGTTCCACAACAAGATGGGCTTGTGGTTCACACAGGTGACCCGACAGACTTTTTTCTTCTGCTCCACCAGGTGTCTGCAGTGAGCACCATTGTGAACAGAGGTCTGCCTCTGAAGGCCTACGTGTTCAGGAACTACCGGCTCACGCCTGGAGTCAGGTCCCACTACCTTGGAGACTGCAAACACAAGATGTGGCAGGCTATCAGGGCCTCGTCGGCCGCCCCGGGTTACTTTCAGGAATTTGTTCTGGGAAAAGACCTTCATCAGGTACAGCACGGAATGAGCCAATGTCTCCGTTCCAGTTTAGGAGAAGTAAAAAAAGAGAAGCATGGACGTCTGAATCAACGGGAATGTGGTGTTTCTGGTCTTCTAACAAACTTGCCTGTAAAATAAGTCGACGTGCAGTGATGCTGCATGAGGGTATTTGGTAATTGATGCTCGCTTTTTTTTTTTCCTGGTGAGTCAGAGAAGCTAATTGGAATAGGAGAAGCAAATAATTAGTTTTGACAAAGAGAGATAAAAGAGTGGAAATGAGACTTTCTGTGTTGTGGAAATGCAACCATTGAAGCAGCATGCGTGTGTTTTTCTTTGTCCCAGTGTAGTCTTTTAAGTTCTGTATGCCGTTTGGAAGCTTTCCAAATAGAGTGGTATCATTTCATGAAGTGTGACTATTGGGCCAGATATCTTTACATGGTTTTAATGGAGAATAATTAGGCTCAAGGCTCAGCTGCTTTTCAATAACCTAATTAGGATAAATTAGCTGTGCCCCCCCCCCTCGCGGCCCTCCCTTCTCTGCCATTTCCTAATGCACAAGCTTTTTTACATGGCCCTGCATTATGTTTCAGTCAATAGCTGATCCTAATCAGTCGTTCCTGACCTACACCTTGGCTATTCCAGGAAGTCAGAATTACACAACTGTTGTCCACGTTCCTCTTTGAGCCGTGTGGTGTCTCATCCTGTGTTTTAGCTACTGCCGACACCCACCTATCTCACCCCTCCTCTAGTTTTCAGCCATAGCAGAGGCATTTCTCATAGAATTTCCGCCACTGCTGGAGATAGAAAAAATACCACCGCATCCCCACACAAACACAACAGAGAGAGACGCATCCACATCTCCTTCAGCCGCAGGCGTTTATTCTATAAGTCAGCGGGTATTACATCAGCCGGTATGCAGCCATGCTCTCTAATTGGATGCCGCTTTCTGTCTGCATTCTGTCTGTTTAAGTGCTGATTCTGGTGGCATAAGAGAGGTCACTTTGCTAACAAGTGGCTTTGACATGAGCTGGGGAACTTCTGTGTAATTAATCTGTCTCGGGGATAAAATGGTTATCCTGGGGATAGCTTCCCTTTGACCCTCTCCAAAGATGGCGTATTCTTCCTAGAACCCCAGCACAGAGCAAAAAAAAGGCTTGTGAGAATGCGCCTTGACATTGCTAAAGCTGGACTTGCTTGGGTGTTGAACAAGCAGATTGCACAGTCAGTATTACACGTAACTCATTAAGTGGATTTTGACTCTCGTCATAACTTGTCACTCATGGCCGCTCCAGTGGAGAGCCCCGGCCACTCGTGTTGTGCTCAGTTTGCAGCCCCCCGTGGCAGCAGAGGCCCTTTCAGTGGGAGGTGTCTCTTCCTCTGATAGCTGGCGTGGTGCCACTCTGCACCACTTTTTAGCAAATCTGAGAATTTTGAAAACATGGAAATATGCAGAAAGTCCAGATCAGAAGTCCGAATTGCAATGTGAGCGATGATTAAAGCTGATTTTGATTTTAGCTGTTTGACTCAGTATCAGGGTTGTTACCGGGACCTGCTTCATTTTGAAAACCTCCGCTCCCTCCTGTCTCTAACTTCTAAAGCGATCCTAAAGGGGTCTCCGTTCTTTCTCAGGATGGCGGACTGCTCATCAACAACCCCACAGCTTTGGCCATCCACGAATGTAAGTGTCTGTGGCCAAACACACCTCTGCAGTGTGTGCTGTCTCTGGGCACGGGGCGCTACGAGACAGCGGGCAAGAACAGCACCGCGTACACCAGTTTGAAGACCAAGCTCAGCCACGTTATCAGCAGCGCCACAGACACCGAAGGTAAGACCACACACGCACCAGCAAGCGTTTACAGTCCCGGAAGTGGAAAATATCTCGTCTCCCGAGGTAAAACAAACACCGTTGTTTTTCAGAGGTGCACACCATGCTGGACGCCCTCCTGCCGCCGGACAGCTACTTCCGCTTCAACCCCTACATGAGCGAGGACGTGCCGCTGAACGAGAAGCGCGAGGAGAAGCTGGACTTCCTCAAAAGCGAAGGGGAGCGCTACCTGGAGCGCAACCAGGACAAACTGAGGAAGGCGGCCAGCGTGCTGGGGCAGGAGAAGGGCGCCATCCAGAGGCTGGCCGAGTGGGCAAAGCTCAAAGCAGACATGTACGAGGGGATCCCCTTTAAGTCCAAGCTGTAAGCCTCAGACTTTAGACCGGTGTCGGCACGGGCTAGTTTTTAGAGGAGGACATAGACGTCTGGCACATTTTTAAAGCATCCAAGTAATTTCATTCTATTCCAGATTGTTTACATGATCTAAACTAAAAGTTTATTTATTAATATCTTAAAAAAAAACAAAGTGTTCTGTAACATATTTGGAAATGTGTTCTTAGTGGGACAGAATGTGTCTGGAGGGAACATGCAGTGACACAATTCAGCAGGTTTTTTTTACAGACCTGTGAATTCTAAACTGCCTAAAAGTGTTATTTGACTGGTTTGCAAACGGTGCGAATGTGTGAGACACGTCCACCGTATGGTGCACATATGTACAATAATGCAACACTGTGGTAGTGTTAAAAAAAAAGAGTGTTTTCTGAAAGATGTAATTAATGTTGGATTGCACAACATCAACATGACTGCCTAGTATAAAACACTGTACTTAAAGAAAAAACCTTGTGCACCCTGTAAGATATCATTCTTAGCCTTTAAATGAAAGATAACATTTAAAAAAGAAATGGTGTGAATCCTTTAGAGTTGCTCTATCTAAGATGTCAAAATATGACAAAAGACTTAAAATCCATAAAGATTTTCTCATTCTGATTATCAACCTGTGTAAAGCATGTCTGTTCTACTCAAAGAAATGAGTTGTGTCCCTTTAGTTTAACCTAGTCAAGCCAGAGTTTTTACAAGGTGAGAATGCCAAATGTTGTGATTTTGCTTAATGGAATTGAAAAAAGATCTGAAATGTCATGGAATAATAAAACTTTAAAACACAAATGATCTTTCTGACTTGTTGCCTCTTTTGCCCTCGCTAAAAAATTAGTGGAGCTAATCCGGGCAGCAGGAACGTGCGTCAGGTTGAAGTTCTTTCATATTCTGCTTTTTGTGCCGGCTAACACTGGAGTTGTCACCCAAGAATGTTGAGTGTCCTCTTATGATGAATTGCCTTTTTTTTTTTTCAGCCGCGCACACTGATTTTCTTCTTTATTGTTTGATCTCTTTGAATATCCCGGATCATTCCTCCCAGTCACACTGAACAATATGACAACAGCGTCAGTGACAGATGTCAGAAAACATGAGATGTGAGGAATTTATGTCTGAGCCCTCCCTGCTGGCTTGATTTATAGATTGATGGACTTCTCTTTTTCGTTATTTTCCCCCACACTGCCAGCATGAGATTCACCGTGGCATCGTGGCGGTGCTACCTCTGCTTGGCCTTCTCTAAAAACAGTTTTTTCTGGGAGCAAACACTGACACGGGGGTGACAGTTCTTACAGGGGCGTCCACGCTGAAAGCTGGAGGTTCCAGCTGCTGCTTTAGAACAGGTTCACTTCTCCTGAAAAGTCCCGTTCGGGCGGCTGCTTTGGCAGATTTCAGGTTGGATACGTCCATGTGAAAAACATTCCACTTGTAAAGCTTTACATGTCAGGACATGGTAAGATAATAGGCAATAAAGGGCACTTCCTGCACCCTGATTCAGACACTTTCAGACTTTCTGATGTAGATTTGCTGCTGTGTTTGGGATCTTTGTCCTGTTAATGAGCCAGTTTCAGACCAACTTCAAAGGTTTTTCAGCATTTTTTAGTCATTTCTGGACATTTGATAATGTCATTAAGATTTGGCTTGTATTTACTTAACTTCACCACCTGTTAAGAACCAGATGTCTCCCTTTCAAAATCAGAAACTGTTTTTTAATCGGATTGTATTTTTAATGTCAGACAGCACAATGTTTATGTCTCTATGGGAAAGCCAACACAGACAAATGAGGTGAGGAAGGCTCTAACACTTTCGGGTGCTGCTCTTTTTTGCCATCTCTCCGAGTGTGTAAGTAAGTCCAGGTTGGTATATCCTGCCAGACAGTGTTTACATAGAGAAGTGGAATCTATAAATCTACAGGTCATACCACTGCACCATTTATTTCTTGTTTTGGAAAGAGCTGTCTGTCTCTAGTCCTCCTCCTCAAGCAGATTTGGATTATATGCTCTTATGGTGTTCCCTAGCAACCATTATGGCTCCATTCTTATTTACAGTCAATCTATGCGCGCCCCATTTCCCATATAATATTTTTCCGGATCTGTCATAAAATATTTGCCAAAATCTTTTTTGTCGGGGTTCATTTTAATGCAAAAAAACAAAATACATATCATTACATAACCACTGCAAATGATCCAATATGACTTTACGGCAGCTCAAGTCATGCAAGAAAGCTCCCGCTTGAGTCCTGCTGGAGTCAGAAGTGTCTCTGAAGGATTTGCAGGAATGAAAATGACCATTTTCTTTTGCATGATCTTCCCAATAGTCGCTTTCTTCTCTCTGCTCATCCTCAAACCGTGACTGGAAGTGTTTATCGGGCAAAGTTAAGAGGCCTGCTGTGTCAACAGCACCGGCGGGGAAGCACATGTCTGGTGAGTGTCAGTGTCAGGCGACCTCACAGTGACACACATCCTCACCGCTGTAACCTGGTCGTAAAGTAAACAGCTCCCCGGTGAAGCTCTGGACTAGATCCCAAAAAGTAGAAACGATATAGGAAAGGGTTGATGCATTCATCTTATTTTTTTACTTAATCGGTTTAAACTCTGCTTCAGGAATAATGAAAGTGAGATGAATGATGTGCATTTATCAGCGGACAGTGGTGGGTCTGTAAGAAAAGCATTTTCGCCTTCACGTCTCCTCGTTGAGCTGAAACACCGAGCCAGGGGCAGTTTGCACAGCGGCGTGGCTCTCTGCAGGTCTCTGCCAGTCGGTCAGGACACACCTGCGCATACAAACATCCTATTTTGCCTTCCGCAGAGTAAAACAACACAACTTGTGCCCACTGCTCCAGTGTCTGTGCAGCGGAAAGACAAATCTTCTCACCCAACTATGAGATGTTTAGACTCTTAGTCACCCCTCTTGAAAAGCACTTGTGCACTTAAATCAGCAGGCTGGTGCCAATCTGTGTTAGGTCTCTGGGCAGGGACATGTGCAGACACACCAACATATTTCTAGCTTGAGTTGTGTTTAGTTTTGGACCAAGAACATCACAGTTAAAGCTCCTTTTTTTCATCCCTCCCCAAAAGACTCGTCGCCATTACTGATATTAAAGGGACATTATTTAGTGGTAAAGGCTAATGTCCCTCAACCCATGTGTTACTACTTGCTGTTATGACATGGGAACTTTTTTTCACACTCTTATGAAAACCCAAACAAGCCTCACAGGGAGCCACACACTACACATTGGCTTGTTTTTCCTAAACACGACCGAGAAATAGCCTGGGAGTGTGAAGTTTACTTTACCAGCATTATGCTGTACCTAACAGATTGCAGTGAAATCTCTTCCATTAGCATTTTGAAAACCCACCCTGCTGTAATTATTGCAGCTTATTTAACATTTCTGGGTCATTCCACTTAGTTAGGACTGTCCAACTGTACCTCGAGGATGAACAGCCATTCGCCACTTTGCTATTTCTGACCAATTAGCTTGCCAAGAAGAACAGACTGAGCTAAACTGCAGTATAAAAGGGGAAATGACGCGGAAAATAAGACATACAACTGTTGAAAATGATGGAAATTTTGTTTTTTTGTATAAAAATGCATGAAGCTGACTCACAAAATTATATTACAAACTGGTAAATGAGCTTAACATGGGATCTTTAAGTATATTGGCAATTTCCCAAAGAAACTACTTTTAAAAACTGCCTGTGGTAGAAAAATAAGAACTGATTAGCCTCACCTGCTGTGTTTGGGGCTTTGTGTTTCTGGTATCTGCTGCCTGCAGTTCCAGATGCTGCCGCTCGGTGAAAGGGGGCGCTCCTGCTGCGACTCCTCTCCGCGCAGGTTGGAAGAGGATGGGATATCTCAAATGGACAGACGTCCCACTCTGCTATTTTCTCATTTGAAATGTTACAACGCGAAGGGGGGATACATTTCTAGAGTTTGTGGTAACGAGTAAACAGATCAATTGCCAGAAACTCTTTTGAAACATTCGGTAGATAGATAGTGTCATTGAGGCGATGGACAGCTAATTATTTACAACACTATGGTCATGTAAAGAAAAAGAGAGACTCCTGTGATATTTAAAAGCAAATTCAGACTTTATTTAAAATGACACTAATTCAAACGAAGATTACTTATCAGTAGAGGGGAAATGACTGCAGTATTAATGACTGAAACAAAAAAAAGGAGCAGGATTTGTGGATTGTTGTGCGTTCCCTCTCGCATGAATAGACGATCTTTTCCGCTGCTGGTTTTGACAGCGGCGGGGAGCTGGTGAGGAGCGGATGGATCGGTGGACCACAGCTTGCTGTAGCAGCGGCTGAGGGAGGACCGACACACCTCCGACACACACACACACACACACGCACACACACGCGCTCACGGACCTCATCATTTTCAGCAGCATCAACGCTCACTCTCTGACGGGGCGAGGAAGCAGCAGCCGGGGTTTTTTTTTTGTTGCAGAAAAAGGTGAGTGTGAACACTGATCTATCCTTTTCCCCCCTTTTCAGAATCTGATGACTGCATCTCCCCATTGTCCTGAGTGGCACTGTAAGAATAATGGTGCAGTGACTGTGTCAGCTCGGTGCTCTCCCTTTGCGACAGTTTCCCCATAAGGAGAAAAGGCTGTGGAGAGCGATCAGGTGCAAATAATATGACAATATGGAGGCAGCAAACGCCGTTTGCCGCGTCTCCTCAATGGAAATCCTCTGAGCATCTATGCATTGCAGTCTGCAGACTCGCTGCAACCGCACGCACTGCATCTTGAGGATCTACCATCAAAGCGAGCAGAGGGGAGGGAGAGCAATGTGTTGATGGGCTGTTGTAGGCTCCTGAATGGATTTTTTTTCTTCTCCTCCTCCTTCAGTGGTGCAGCAGGGTTTGTAATGCCGGCCGGTGCAGACAGGCCCCGCAAAGCTGAGCGGATTATTTGATGTCTGCAAGTGATGCTGCCAGCTGGAGCTCCGCTGCTCTGACTGTCATTTAAGCCTTTTTCACTTCAAGGAAGAAAGTAAAGCCAGCAGGCCGTGCTTTCACGCACGATGCAGAAGGCCATTTCTATACTCATTTACTCTTCTTTAGACGATAGTCGTGTTTTTTTGTGATGGGAAGGTTCCTGATGCCTGAGCCCCAGTTTGCTCAGGACGATATGTTGCCTCCATGTTGCTTCTCTGAAACTCCACTGTACGCCTGCAGTTCTACACTCAGCAGCTCAGCAGGCTTCAGTCAGAGAAGGGGAAGATGTGATCTGTACCAGAATGTTAATACCAGCCTGTGTTTACTGATACAGTTGTGTGAAAAAAAGGGAAGGGGGCTCTCTTTCCATCCGTGGGTTTTTATGTACTGGGACGTCAAAAGAACCAGCTAGTCCTTGCGTGGTCTGTCTGTGGAATATTTGGGTTTGTGGTGAACTGGAGGACTGCGGGGGGCTGTTATCATCACCGGTGTGTTTGACAGCTGGTATGAGGTGGTGGTGCTGATATGCCGCTTTGTATTCGGAGCAAACATCTCCACTCGGGTGTTATTTGTCCAAAGGACATTATTCCAGAGGTCCTGTGCTTTGGTGACTTGACAAATAGCTAACCCATGCCAATCTGCCGTGTTCAAACACGCTGACTGGTGCCTGCAGAGTCTGAGATGTTTCTCTGATTATTACCTTTGGATTAACTCGGTGGGAAGTCTTTTCTTGGGCGTACTGGCAGCTCTTTTGGTAGCACGTGGAAATGTGTTTTTCTAAGATCAAACTTCTCCTACCAACTTGCCAAATCTTTGCTTTAATAGAGGCCCTCAGGCTTTATGATCATTTTAATATCCGGATAGAATCGAGAAGTGAAAATGTCCTGGCTTTTTTTTTTCTTCTTCCTCAACATGACTGTGTTTTGAAAGATGTTTTACTTCTGCGTTCTGGAGGGTATCACATGAACAGACACTGTACAAAAGCTCTCCGGAGAAGAACAATGATCTGTCGGTCACAGCTCATTGTCGGAGACTGAATTAACAAAGACAGGCCAGGCATTCAAATAGATTGTACTTAATTTGATTTTAAGCAAATACCAGGGCCTTTTGTGTCTTTGGCTGAAAAGATTTTACAATATCCAGTCTGCTATTCTTTAATAGTAGTGTTCTGAAATATTGAAATGCTAGAATAAAGGGACAAATGTCCATGGAAACCATTTTACAAGTCACAATGGGATAATCACAAGGATGAAACTGAAGTGGGATAATGGCCTGAATGGAGTGGAGCGTTGTTATGTTGGTGTCTATGGTGCTTCTATGATAAGAGAAATGTTCATTTAAAGGCTGATGAAACCAAAAATAAACCTGTCTGGCACACACTCCACCAGGGCCAGTGACACAACTGTACATTTCAACTAAATAGGAACAGATTCACTTAAAAATTAAAGGCATTCTTCTTTTCCCTTTAATCCAAACTTCAACCAACTTCCACAGAGTTCATCTTTGTAACAATGGCTCAGATAGCAGATGTCACACTCCACCTCCTCCTCTGTTCACACCTTGCTGGAAGAATGAGGCTAAACATCTGCTTTATCAGACATTTATCTCAGAAGGACTCTTTTGTTCTTAATTTCAGGGAGATGAAGAGTCATTCTCCCTAATCTCATTTTGAATATAAATATGCATTGTTGTTATGTGGGATGATCTTGTGTTGTGTTATTACACTGCGGGTCATCACGAGTTGTGCTTTTGTCCTGATGAGACATCAGACGAAGTTGCTGCTGTCTCCTCATGACCGATAGAGCTGAGCCATTACTCATAGCAGAAGTAGTGTCACCATCACTCATCTGGCCCTCCTGCTTGTCCACGGGCCATTAGACGGGAAGCTGGGTAATGCAGCTCACGGGCGCTTTAGATGCTTTCTCTTTCTGACCGCTGTTTCTCCCAGTGGTCATGATCTCAGAAAAAAAGTGACGCGTAATACTTCCGAGCTCTTCCGGGATCAGGGGTCGAGATCGTCCTCTTGATTTTTCTCCGAGGCAGTGCGGCAAATGTCTGCCCGTAAAACTTCAGAGGTTGAAAATAACTTGAAGAACGTTAAAGATGCAAAGACCCTGATTCCCACTGCATGTCATGTACAGTCGCTGCTATGAAACTTACATCGGGTTGGGGTTTTGAGGCAGTGCATAGAAGAAAATTGTGGTTTTGGTGCACAGATTTTCAGAGCCCATGTTAATAAGTTCTGTCATGATTAAAAATATTCAAAGTGCATTTACTTAGTGAACTAATTAAAACAGTATATGAAGTCCAAAAGTCCCAAAATACAACAACACAGCAGAAAAAGCTAACATTTTCTGTTTAGATTTGAAAATTCGTTGCTAATGTTGCTGCTACTGTTGTGGATCTTTGCAGTGAAATGAGCACAATTAGCATGGCGGATTCCTTCTGCTCCCTGGGTAAATAGCAGCCACGGTGGGGTTGGGGTGGGAGGGGCGTGAACACCCTGGCTGTGCCCTTTGGCTCGCAGCCGACCGTGTTTGGGTGCCTGTTTCCATTGAAGCATCGGGACGCACTAAATTAGCATGACCGGCTGAAGATTGATGAATTGGAAAAAAAAAAAAAGCTGAAGTGTTGGTCGAGTTGTGAGCGAGCAGATGTGTCTTCTGTACAAGACAGATGGTTTTTAATTGTGTTTTTTTTCCGCCTTTTTTTTTTTCTCTGGAAGATGGGAGGGACTTGGCATTGCTCACTGATGGTAATGAGTAAATCCCACCATCCCGGTGCTGTATGCACTGTATGCAGAGTAAAGTTTTGATACCAAAACAAAGGAAAGTACAGAAGTATCACAAGACAAAATATTTTAGATCTGATTTAGGACAAGTTGAAGCAATAAGGAAGAAAATACAGCCTTAAAATACAGAAGGAGAGGGAGGTGGGGGGTTGTGTGGGGGCTAGACTTGCATAAAGGAGACTAAAGATTAATAAAAGAAGACTTAAACGGCTGGAACACACAGAATGAAAACACTTACAAGTCTTTAACTGAACATAACACAATAAGTTGAAACCCATACGTCTCCTCCAAATGGAATGCCAGCTGCGGGTTTTGGAGTCAGTTCGTAGGCCTCAGATGAGTTGTTTGTGCGGGTCAGGTAGAGAAACAGATGGGAGAGTAGAGGAGCTTCCACACTGGTGGGAGCTGTCGCTTACTGAACGCAACAACACATCAGCATTTCTGGATGATTTCATTTTGAAAGCAAACACACACCCCAGCAAAAATCATCTGCTTTCACTGGAGGCAAAGTGCAGCACAGCCGATGAGTCCAGATTTAAAATCATCCAGAGCAGAGGTGAAATGCTGCGCCCACTATCACAGACTTTTCACAGTCAGTCCAGCATAATTGACAATGAAATCATCAAGATTTGGTTTATTTCAAGGAAATACTGGACACAAAGAGTGAGACAAAACATGGTATAAACATGGAATAGGACCAACATGTATCTATCCAACAACAAAGTTGAGGGTAAAACATTTTCAAATGGCTTTTTTTTCCCCGAAAAGCAACACACGTAAACACATAAAAAGCCGACTCTTAGCTTTAAAACATTTTAAATGAGATACAGAAAGCCAAAATGACTAATGACTGAAACACTAATGACATTAATAAAAAGTGATAGTTTTAGTGGGTTCAAGGATGCAGCCTCCCTGCAAGACAGGAAACTAAATGTTTGCTAAATGATACAGACTGGATACAAGGAAATTTCCAAATTGACCTTGAAATTTAATTTAGATAATTGATTACAATTTAAAAAAATGATGTAAAAAGTCTATAAAGACACACAAATGATCAAGATGAACTAAAGACCACATGAACAGAGGCAACGTGACCAAAGAGATTATGAAACATCCTGAAACAACATAAGCTGACCGGGATGTGACTGAATTTGTCACAAGATGTGGCAATAGAGTTCATAATTAGATGACAGGAAAAGGTTACAAATGTCTAAAATGTGATGGGCAATCAGAATAAATCATGACTGACATTTGACAGATAAACAGAGATCACAGACCACAATCACATGTCCAGGCAGAATTTTAGCAAATGTTTCCCTTTCAGATTGTGGCCGCTTACGAGGACTAATCTCAGTTGTCGTCAGTCCTGCTGTTTACTGTACATCCCCTTTTTTTTTAGACCGATCTTATGGAAACAAAGGAGGAATGTTCAAATCCCAGCGGTGGGAGCTTAAGTCATTGTAAAGCATGGTGCAAAGCAAAATTACCCCCATCCGCCCCAGTCTTTTCCACAGCTCTAAAATGATTAGTGGGGATTTAGGTCAAAAAGCCATTAAAGAGTTACTCTTATCGCAGTAAGCATTTGGTTGAAGGAACTAGCATCACACGAGGCCACCACCTTAAGAATGATCAGTTCAGATTGTTTTACAGGCTTTAATTCAATCTGTCAGATTTAAAGCCTGTTTTTTAAATATTGTATAACCCCAAAGGGGACTGGGTGACTTACTGTGTGAAGGAGATAAAAACTGGTAGTTCCGTTCTTTAAAAAATTGATGAGATTAGTTTGGAAATTTCTCTAAAGGCCATCATACATGAGTTGCCAAGTGTGTAATTATGTAAGGCCTCTTAATCTGGGTGGTTTGCCCAAAGCAGACGGTGTTTATGTTGTCCTGGCTGCTCTCACCTCTGGTGGCCATTCCGGACCCAACTTCCTGAAGGGACACTTTATGTCCAGCAGCTTGTGATATGCTAATATCACACTGCTGACCCAGCCTCGGTCCTACAGGCCCCGCGCATGTCCTCAGTCCTACTCGTCTGACCCCCAGAAGAAGGCCGTTCTGAGACCAGCCGCCTTCAATTTGAGACCTCCGCTTGAAGTGAAAGAATGTCTTTGTGGGAGAAGATAAACCGTGCGGCCGGCAGCCGAGGAGGACGAAGAACAGAAGGGGTTCTCAGGGTGGAGAAAGCATCCATCAGCTCCAGATGAGCCTGTTAACTGATAAACCAATTAAAGACAGACAGACCATCCTCTTTATGGGACATGAGGAGGGGGCAAAAAAAGGCTACACATGCATTACTGCTTATTTATTCCAACTTTTTGATTTAATTTGAAGTGAAAGAGCGGCACGGTCTCATGCTCAAACTGTTCAGGGTGAGCGAAAAAAAAGGAAAGTTTAGTCTGAAACTGCTCAAATCTTTCAGGATCTCAATCAGCAGAAGCTGAGAGGAAACACATTTAGCTGTTTTTTTCTCTACAGAACCTGATTATGATCAGGCCATTGGTTACATGACTTACTGTCACAACAAATCCCCTCTTTTTTTATTCTGACTCAGCATCATTGTTTGAGCCAGTGGCATCATCCATCAGCCATCGCTGTCTCCTTCAGCCCTCGTAATTGCTGACTCGGCTGTTTTTGGGGCTGTTGTCCTTTCAGAGTGTTACTCACCTTGGCTTTTGGCTACCTGACATAATGTCTCCGTGCTTTGCTGTCTCGGCATTTCCCGTTATTGCAGTTTGACACAAGATGTGAGTCGACTCCACCTTAACGGAGGGCGTTTCTGTCCCCAGGGCTCGTCTTTGTGGGTTTGTGGTTCAAAACGAACAGGAATGCTTGTAACGTTGAATTAAATTCTGCTAGTTGTATTGAGATAGTTTTTCCTTTTGTGACTCGGGGGTTTGTACTGATCAAAGAGAAGAGCAGATTGGCATCAGGCCGGTTTCTCCTCCATCAGCTTCTATCTCTCAGGCACTCTCATATCTTGACCTCCTTAACTGTGGGAAGCAGATAACCCTGATGTCCTTGTTCTGATTGCTAGAATTCTCTGATAATGTTCACAGCTAGATTGAAATCAGACAGACTACCCACAGAAAACCTGCTGATGTCGAGATAAAGATTCAGACACAGTCTGCTTCTTGGCCGACTTGAAAAGTCTTTGAAAAGTTAATCTTTCTGTGGAATCATTTATGTGGTAATGATAATACATTTTTATATTTATTTCTAACACACTTTGTAGGAGTGGAAGTTTTTGTGTGTCAAACCTACATTGAAAAGGATACTTTGTATTTTTTTCAGAGATGCTTTTAAATGTCTTTAATGTGCCTGGAAGGTGTATTTTATGTGGGAAAGAGAAGACAAAGACTGGGATCAGTTTGTGGGTTTGAAATGAAAAGCTTCTGTTCAAGCTAGAGGGGACTTTAGCGTGTTTTAGGAGGAGCCATCAGTAAAGATAGACTGGCAGAGCCTGGAGGGCTGGCAGCTGTTCCACGCTTTTCGGGCTTTTTAAAAAAAAATACAAAACGGTAAAAAGTCTTTGTGATACTTCCACATGCACGAAGCCTCGTCTAATCTTACAAATGTGCTCTGTGCAGAACAGATGTTTGCTTTTGTGACTGGGCGGCTAAAACGGATTTTGATGAGACGGGCATTTTTTTCTCTAATGAATGTTGGTGATGTCTCTTTTCCAGTTTGGTTTTATTAGTACATGGTGGAAAACTGTGGTTGCTCAGTGTGTGACAATGTAATAATTATTATTTTTTTCTATATTTGTCACCTCGAGATAAAAATGACTGAATTCAGACTAAAATTCAGAAACACTGGGCTGCAGAAGTGCCAGCTAATCAAGCTTGTTGCTCCATAAAGTTACGCTGGGAAATGTTACACTTGAACGTAACCGAAATTTGGAAAAATTGGGTTCTTGGGTGGCTGCAAATGGTCGGCACTATGCCTGTTTGCACAGCTTTCTCTTCTCCTGTGTCCTCCCAGCATTTTCCCACCGTATGCACACTGCTGGTATTGACCCTCAACCCACTCCATCTCTCCTCCACTCCGCTCTCATCCATGACTCACAAAGCCCATTTAACCTTTACCCAGCTAAATGCAAGCCGGCACTTGGTTTCTACCCACTGGCTGAAAGCAGCAACTATCTCTTCTTTGTTGTTCCTGCTACTTTATATATAGAATTGTTGGAGAATATGATTTTTTGTCTGTTGCTGGACCGTTTCACAGAGTCGTTGTCTATCTGTTAAATATTATTTGTAATTTTATCCCCCCATAAAATACCTCTTTTTTGTTTGGGGAAAAAACCCGACTGATTACAAATAAGAGCAAAAAGGCTCAAAGAAAGCCCCAAAACAGGAAACTTTTTTTTTAACAGTCACTCAAGCCAGTCATCCATTGCAGTTTGTGATATGTATTACCTGTGAGGAATTTAGCATCACAAAAGGCCCATTAATAAGAGGAAGAGCAGCTACTTTTACAAAATGGGTGTCAAATGCTTTTCCCATGGTAGATTCCTGTGTGGACACAAGCACAAAACAAGGGAACACAATCTATCGGGTGACAAGGGAGTGTCCCATAACGGCTGGATCACTGAGCTCTTCACTTTTTGGCCCTTAAAGATACAGAATAAATTAAATTTCTTCCGTTTATTTTTCATTCTGCAAAAGAGGAATTTCTATTGATTCAGATTTACTAAGAAAACAAAAAAGGATACTTCTCTGCTTCACAGTCATCTGTCCTCATTTGTAGAATTTCATTAATTTCACTTAATTTTAATGAAAAGAATAGTCAGATATTATCTTTGTTTCTGCAGTGTCAAGTTAGAAATGCAGAAATGGTGTTTTATTCTTTTTGTCCTGCTACATATTCTGTGTTTCAAGCACTCTCCTGATAAATCAAACAGCATCTTAATACAGGTTTATATTACATGTCTTTTTTTATCCGTGAATCATTCATGTTTTGGCTTTAAAAAAAAAAAAGTTTGACCACTGACAGCATTAGGGCGAACACACTAATTGATAACGAGGATCAAGAATTGGAAATCCAGTCAAGTGTCAGGACATGAGGTTGTGTTGACATTGAGACTATTGATTCCAGGATTAAGGTGCGGAACCCCAGAGGCCATTAGTGTCACTGAAATTAGAATCTACGGTTTTGGGCAGCCATGCGAACCCTTACAGGCCCTTTCAGACAGGCTGTGTGGAGCTGATTGGGTTGGGCTGGTTTACTTTTGTCGGTTAAAATTTCCGTGCTTAGAAAGATACTTAGAGAGGAGCTAAAACTCAGGGGATTCAAATCTAAACATAGACACATTTTTTATTATTATTTTTTTTGTAAGTCTTGTTCTAATGTGTAAGAGAGCTGCTATTTTGGAGAGTTTAGGAAGAATTAAATTGACCCAATTTTGACAGATTTTGTGTAAAAATGCCTAAATTAAACTTTTAGAGAGGGGACGAAAGACCTGATCTTTTGCAAAGGTGATAGAATAAAAGACAAGCTGGTGCTCTTTCTCAATGCGAACTTTGGGCTGCTTTCCGTGGCCCCGTCATGAGCTCAGGCAGCATCTGTTTTCGGAGCAGTGGAGTGCTGACTGGGGTCTTTGTATAGAGATGGCCGCGGCCTCTCTTTTTCAGCCGGGTCCATGCTGTCTGGCTTACCATGTGCTCGGCACCACAGGCCAAGGCGGTGCGGCCCAGTGGGCAGAGCTGAATGGTCGAGATAGATAAAAGAGATTGGGCCTGAGTTAGGTCCTTTTGGATCAGTTACATTGATACAAGCTGAGTAGCTAGTTCATTTTTTTGTGTTTCGATCTGTTTGTTTAATGGGAGCTAGTTTTATTTTTTGATGAATTGGAACTAACAACTCTTTTAATTGTGACATCCAGTTTTGTTCTGTTTACATTGTACTTATCTGTTGGCCAACATCAGGTCTGGAGCAGAATATTGGACATCTGAACTATGGGACAGTGAATTTCTTTGGTAATTTTTGGGAGGATTTTCTAAAATGCTATTTTAAGAGACCTGAATATCAAGGAATAACGTTATATCCAGGAAAGTACTTCTCATATTGAGATAGAAGGAGGATGCTAATAATAGTTGTTTAAGAAATGATGGGACATTGGAGTGAAAGCAATAGGTTCTCAGGCATTGATTTGCCTCGTCCTCCAAAAGACTTCTTTCACTGTCAAGGATACGATTAGAGTTTCCACCACTGAACAGAAATTGGTTTCAGGCAATGAGAAAATCTAAAAAATGATCTCAATAGACCTTTATCTGTCAAAAATCCTGGAAGAGGATGTGCTCGGTGTGTGGAAAGCTCCCAGACTGACGGGGCGAGCCTTTGCTCTGTTTTGTCTGCTGGATTTGACTGCAGGTCATTGTCGTCTGCGAATTTGTTTAATGAAAATCAGGGCAAATGTAGTAAGCAAATAAAGTTGGTTTATCTGTGCTGCATATGTGTGTATTTTTGCCCGTCCATAATGTGGATAGGTGCGTTTCCAGCCCACCACAGTGACTGTCCACACCACATCTCTGTATTACTCAGCCATGGCGGCATCCAAATAAGTCGTTCCGACGTCTTTATTTGCTGCTCAGGTGTGGTTATGACTCATGGCTCACAATCCAGCAACGTTTGCACATGGCGGCTGCAGCCTCATTACGGCTGCTTTTGTTATTCCACAAAATGCTCTCACATTAGCAATGCTGGGGGGCAAAAAGGTTTTCAAGCAGCAGCTGCAGTTCATTTGACCTCAAGGCCAATGAACAAATACAGCACTTATGATTGCAAAGCACGCTAACAAGTCAATTCAGCAAACACAAAAGCGCTCCTAGTGTAAAACGCTGCTGTTTAAAATGTTGCTTTGTGTGTTCTGCTCATAGCCTGAAGGCCTGATGCAGAGGTGGCCGCTAATTTGAAGTCTCACCAATTTTGTGAAGTATGTTTTCAAGCATTCGGTGAATGGGAACAGCTGACAGGAGTGTAATTAGTCACTTGGTGTTAGACTTGCTCATGCACAGACAAGCAAACGATCAGAACTCCCACCAATCCGGCTCAGACTGTTAATATTCCATTGTTCTCACTGTCATCAAAATCTAGATTCACAAATCAGGACAAACACGCCCCGATAACATGCTCCCCCAGACACCGTGCACGTGCTGCATACATCCATCTCTAGGCATCCTGAAGGCAGTAAAATATAAGCTTTTATTTAGCCAGACACATTCCCATTAAACTTTATGCTTTTCAGACGGCTGACTGTGTCAGAAATTGTGTCTTAATGAGGTCATTAACAATAAATTGCCAATATTTCCGTTAAATTAACGAAAAAACTCCATCCTTGCAGTTAGTTCCCTCGTGCTTTTATCTAAAATTGAACTGAATCCGTGGCAGAATGTCAAGTCTGTTTAGTGAGAAACCCATCATCTGCTTTTTAATCTATTCTTTCACTTCCATTCTCCATGGACTAACTGGATAAGGCCTGCCCCATCTGTAAAATAACTGGATGGAAGCAATAGTCCCTCGGTGCAGGTAATGGATTAAAACGAGTGCAGGTTAGTCCTGTGAATGTAGACGAGCTGTCAGTGGTCTGTGAATGACGCTACACATATAGTGTAGTTCATACGAATGATGCATTCCTACTGGGGACAGGATATAGTCTGATCCCTGCTCATACATGTGCACTGGAACCTTCCTGGGGGTTGTACTTGAAAGTGGGAGTCCACATGAAAAGCTGATTCATATACACAGTATCCTCTATAAATAGAACACCGACGACTCTCATCTCACGCCGTCTCACATATTCATGTCAAATCTGTTTTTTTAGAAGTCTCCTTTTGCGTGACTGCTCCCTCTTTTCTGTCTAGCGTGAGACTGAGAGAAGTTACAGTCAGTCTTCGTGCTGTGAAGCTCTGAAAAAGGGGACCGATTCCCTTTGCTGATCCTTACTTACAGCTACTCTGTCAGACAGATAGTGGGTGTAATTCTGCGTTTCGCTGTCACTGAGCGCTTTTGTCTCAACCCGTCGCTTCCCGATTGCAGCTTTAAGTCGGTGAACAAGGTTTTTTGTGACGAGTGCCAAATTAAAGAGATCGCACAGAGAAATCCCTCTGCACTGGTGCGGCTAATATTAGCAGGCCTCAATCTTCTGTTCTCCTTCCGCCTTTGTCTTTGTCAGGTGGCAAATAGGAAGTCAATATTAGACATCTCCGAGGCATCCTATAGCTCCATAGCCTTCGCTGTTTGCACAGCCTTGTCAACAGGGCTTTTGTTCCTCATTTTCAGTGTGTTTCTCTTTTACCTCCACTCTCACTGCGTTCTTCAACATCTGTGTCCGTCTTTGCTTTCCCTTACGTCTCTTTTGTTTTGCTGCCTCAGATGAGACGCTCTCCGGGATGTCAGGTCACAGAAGACCGGGCCGTGCTTTTTCTTCCTCTCGCTCAGCAAAGCGATGAGCCAGAGCCATATTCCTGCTTTGTTCTGCCTCAGTAGACAAAACAGCCGCTACCGTGCTGGTTTTTGTGAGGTAACTGACAAAAAAAAATGACCTGATTTTCAAAGCTTAGCAAAAAAGGGCATATCTCTTTAATATTTTTGAAGGGAAATGTTTAAATTTTATCTACAGAAAGGAGAGAGAGGGGGGTGCTCCATATAATTGAATTATCTGTTTGAAATATTCATGCAATATATTGAGTTCAGGTGATATCTGGGTGACTGCAAAAGCCTCAGCTACTTCCCCACCTCTCTGCCAATCCAGCAAATCCATCTGTCCATAATTTTTCATCCAGATTTCTTCTTCGCTGATCTCTCTTCATCACATTACAAACCCGAGGACTCTAACTTCTCTTTTTATTAGCCTTTTCCTATGCTGTGGGCATCCGTTATTTAGATTTTGACAGCGCTACAACTGAATATTTACCAAATCCTTAGTCTTTTAAAGGTGGTTTTGTGCTTTTCTTTACTTATATTTTAGGAAATTCTGTGACCCTGGGTGGCTTCCGCACCACAGAGGCTGTAGAAATTCAGAAATTAGTATAGAAATACGATTGTGTGGCAGCTCGCCTTCTCCCCCTGAATGATTGGAGTCACATTTTGAGGTATTTCATCTGCACTGATGATGGAACCATCATCATAGATGCTAAATAGAGCATCGTTTTCAATCATTGTGCAAATTTTGCCTTTTTTAGTAGTCAGTTTCTTTCATCCTTTGTTGCTCAACACCTACCACTCCTCTCACGAAACACAACCCCTTATTTTCTGTTTTTTCTCACTCTTGGGCAATTAAAAAAAAGTTTTATTATTGGATCTAAACTACTGAGAACTCCTTCCTGGAGATTTTTTAATGATTCTACCCTCAGCTGCAAAAAGGCCAGTGGATGATCTACTGAAGAATAATACTTCCTACTGATATTTAATCTTCATTAATCTTTCTTTTTTTGCATTCTCTGTGTGACACTTTTGATGGCTCTATTGTGGTGTTGAGTGGGAACAGTGAGGATGGGAGAAGTGCTCTTTTTAAATTAAAGAAGAAGGTCTGGAAGACAAGAAAAGAAAACGGAGGAGGCAGTAAATCTTTCTGATTAAAACCAGCTCCCTTGCACAGGACCGGACCGTGTGTTTTGTCTGCTATCTGGAGGATGCTCCCACACTTAAAATTAAAAACGCTTGGAAAAGTCATGGTAACCAGCCCTCCCCCTCAGTCCGCTGTCTCTAGCACACACACACACGTGCAAACATAACGAGGGAATGTGCAGTTGTCCAGCTCTTTTGTAAAGATTTCAAAAGCAAAGACAGACCAACCTGACTGTTTTGTGGTATTTTATTTTAAAAACGGTCATTCTGACTATTTTACACTGTAATTTCATGTGTTTTGAGGCAACTGGAAACTTAATTAAGGTCTAAAAAAATGCAGTTTATACAGAAAAGACAGTGCCATACTGTTCCAGGGATGCTTAATCCCCAAAGTGTAAAACCTGCTGTAATTTACTTTAAATGAATTTTTTTTTAATGGCAGTCCATGGGAGCGGCACACTATAAACCTTACTATTTCCTGCCCTTAAAACTCTTCACATTTAAATTCTCCAGTCCACATAAATTGAACCAAAGGCTAAGATGGGTAGTAAGAATTAAATTAAACTATTCCAGTTCTAATGGAAACTCTTTCCATCAACCTCCCCGGCATGTGTATTTTTTCTTTTTTTTTATTGGTGTTATTTTGTTAAAATGAATAAAACAACAGTGTTCTGGAACCCCAAGTGATCAATTTGTCTTTATACCATAAAAACACGGGTACTAAACCCAACATGACTATGATCTTAATTAGATCATTTGTCATTTCCTGTGACCAAAAAAACATGGAGACTGATGTTTATGGGCACAGAATACACACACACACCCACCCACACACACACATCTAGTAATGAATAACCAAATTCTTCGGCAGTACCTCTTCACACACAGATGGTATGTCTGGCACTGAACAAAAAAAAAACCTTCAGGCTCCTACAGTCAGACAGTATTTTCACTACCCAGGTGCTACTGTCTGTCTGCATTGCTGACAGATGCCGAGGAGACACTTTTTAATTTGAAACTGAAAGTGAAGAGGCTATTATAGATACCGGCAGTCCTGATATTAAGCTGTAAGCTTTATGACACCTCTTTAGCATAAAGATAAAGTCCATAATTACAAGATGCAGATAGTTGAAATGGCTGATGTGGGGCATAATAAAGACAGTAATACCATCAACTACAATTTACACAACAGTGAGCAGCAGATGGTTAAGATTTTATTTTACTGTATGTCAGGAAGAAGCAGCTGTCCATGAACCTAAATAATGCATCTGAAATAATGTTCACTTTTTAAAAATAGTTTGTGAAAAGGACTTGATATGTGGTCGAATGACTCATTAGGTTGTATTAATCCACTGTTATTGCATATTTATGTGATTGCACGTGAAGTAAAACACATTTGAAGTTAGTTGGACCATGCAGCAGTTTGAGTGCATGTCATTTAGGATTTTCTGGAGAGTTGCCAGTGTTGCTGATTGCTGAGGCCCTCCAGCTCTGGGGATTAGGGTGCATGTGCATTTTTCTATTCATGCCTGGGGTCAGTTATTCTATCATGGTGGAAAAAAGCAGACACGCTGTTTGCTGACTCCCAGTGGATCCATTAAACTCAGGAGGCTAATTAAAACAGGGGCGGGGCAGCGAATCCGAATGGCTTTGCAGCGTGCTGTGGGTCATGCGGCTTAATATGACTGAGAATTGGTAATGGTGGTGATAAGTTTGTGTTAGATACAAAGAAAAACAGCGGCAATCACCTCCATAATTTACCTCTAACATTCAAATTTCTGTCACTTAGGTTTACCCGCTGGGATCACATCTGTTTTAGCTCCAGTCCATTTCCTTAACTCTATTTCCTGTGATGTCCTTAGAATACAGTGGTCACAGGTTCAATCATCTTCTGCTCTGAGTGAAAGCTAATCCACGTTTGGATGTTCTCAAAATAGAGTTAAGAGATAGCAAGGCACTTAAAGCAATGATTAATGCTACAGCGGGCAGCTGCTTAACCTCACATGAACATCCAAAACAGGGGGGAAAAACCATCTTAGCTTGGCTTTTATTGATTTTATGTAAGTCTCATTAAAGCTTAGTGATGAATACTATACAAACTGGTTATTTTGGACACATTAAGACTCAATATGCACTGTGTAGCAATCTATGTGCCGATGAATACACTTCTCCTGGTTTTAAAAGACATGCTCTTGACTGTTTGCGTCCGTTTCTATGGTAACATGCTATAGCATGATGTCAGCTCTGCTCCTCTGCCACCTTCCTGTTTCTCTCATCTTACACTCCATCTTTTCTGTCTCTCTCCCACCCCCCGCTCTGTTGCGGTCTGATGATGAAGCGCTTTTAGATTCTCCCCTTAATAATGCATGTTTCCGATCCCCATTCGCGCTTCATTTTTTCATGCTTCTCTCCTCTGTATCTCTCCCTATCTATACCAAACACTCCTTTCCCCCCCATTATGCTCACTCTGGCTCCCCAGTCACAGATTTTAATGTCTCTGTGTGCCCCTGTCTCCATTTATCAGGATCTTATCCACCCCCCCCCCCCCCCACTCCCCCCATTTCCCCTTGTCTACGTCTACTCCCTCTTGTCTAAAATGTTGTTTGTGTGACATCAGTTTAGATAAATGCACCCAAGAAGATCTTTGAAAGATAAAGAAAACTATTTCCATAATTCCACTTTATGTATTTAGATAATTTAATCAATATACTTTAATTATCTTAAGCTGAGTTGGACCTGATACTGCTGGATTGGGGTTAACTCATAAGGGTCTGTGCAGGGGAGATATCCTTTCCTTTACAAGTTCAAATAGCTAATTGCAGCTACTCACACTGTGCAGCATCTAGCTCCTCTCAACAACATTTGAAATGGTTCACGTTTAAATGGGCCTGCGTTCTTTGTCGCTTTTGTTTTGCTAATGCGAGATGAATGGAAGGTCTCTGTAGATTATGATAATGCGTTCATGCTCACGAAGGAGGCCCGTTTGCCGGAGGTTGGGGGGCACAATTTGCGCATGTTCGTCGGTAACCTTTCATTTGGGTGTGCACTCTGCGGGAGGTGGGAGTAATAAAACTGACGGGGGACATTTGGGTTGATTGAAGGTCTCCTGTTTTGCAAGACGCAGTCATTGGCTGGTATTCCCCGGAGAGACGCCAGGACGTGCCCATGTGTTCATCAAGCACTTGCATGTGACAATGGCCTTACTTGATGAATGACGGCTGTTTGCTTTAAGGACTAAATCAGTTCCTTTGTCAAATCGATTCAGCCAGTATTTCTTTGTTATCTAGTTTAAAAAAAAAAAAAGCTTTAGGCAATTTTCATACAACAATGTTTCATTTGTCTGTCAAACCTGGTGCTGATAAGTTAATATGAGGCTGCTGGTCCATGTCAACATAAATGTCATCTTTAATGATGATTACCAAGCAGGTTTTTGACAAATAAGTCGTAATAAAAGCACGGACAAGTTGTACAGAGATGTTATTGATTTATCTTTCACAGAGCTACTTTGTGTTGTAATTGGATGCTTTGTTGTCACTTCATTGTTGTACGAGTGCACACACCTTTACTATCGATGGGCAGATATTGTTGAATTTGAGGTTAAAGCAATTTTGACTCATTGTTTTCCTCTAATTGTTTGCAGGTCTCAACAACTGTCTGAAGGAGTGACTGAGGATTCAACCTTATTGGTGAGTTGAAGACTGTTGGAAATGTGGCAGAATAACCAGAATCAGAAAAATACTTTATTGATTCAGAGTGGGAAAAGCTGCATATAAATATGCGTAATGATTTTCCCCTTTTGACCTTTGCTTCTCTGGTATTAATGTGCACGGTGACGATGATGAATGTTATCAAAGTCTATACAGAACATTGCACTGCAACTGGATTCAGTTTGAACCACACATTTAATAGCCTATCATCGTGTTTTAGATTCTGAGGAAAGGCCTTTAGTGAATTCTTAACACTTTTTTTTTTTGTTGCGGCCGTAAGAATAATAATAAGAATAAGAAAGGTCAGCTTGCAAGAATAAAAAGTGCTGAGTGTTGAAGCGTGACTCACAGCTGGCAGTGACTGATTTATGCCCTCTGCAGTCTTGGCTGTGCACTGTTTGTATCTGCAGAATTGTGCGTTCAAAGTCAGCCAACAGAAAACTGAAGGCTTCCCGCTTGGTGTTTATATTCTTCTTCATAGCAATGATTCAAGTTTGTTGGGTTTTCTGCTTCAGAGTGTCAACTAACAAGTTGAACATTGCAATATTGCTGTTTGCTGGGCCTACCATGGATAGAGGATGATATGTTACAAATACCCTACCAAGAAATTAAGATGCCTGATGGGGGCAGATGGTTTGTAAAAGCTGTAAGAAATAAAATCAGCCCGTAACAGAGCTTACGAGCTTTTCTGGACTAAAACCAAAACAGACCAAATGTGAGGAGACAATATGATTACCCAGCATGTGTTTGGACACCGTTTGAAAATGACTGGAAAAATAGAAACCACGTGCCCTGGCATCACCTGCTGTTCACCTGCTGCTGAACACACACAAACACTGGCGACACAATTTAACCCACAACGACAAGCGAGGATGATCGTTTGCAGGAAAATCCCTTTTCAGGGTTTCAGGCGTGGGACAGAAACTGATTTATAAATGGAGTGCAGATCACGAACCACTAACATACAGCTTGCTCCATCCTCCATCGAACATATTTGCCAGCAGGGAGCATTAGTCTCTGCAAGTGGAGCACACTCAGTAGAGTATTACATAACACATCACTTCAATTTTTCCACCTCCAATTACCATCATTGCTACCTGAATGATCCAGTGAGGGCTCTTTGTGGTATGAGGCTGAGCTGTAATTTAAACAGTGAGTTGTTATCGTGGCAGTTTATTCCACTGTAAAGACTGTAAAGTCACAGAGAAGAGGTTCAGGTTCAGTCATTGTTTTGTCGTGACAATAGATCCCTCTCTGATGTCCTCCAGCTTCCTCTCCGCGCCCCTCCTCTCCTCCATGTGAGTAATCCTAATGAACAGATGGGTGGAGGAGGAAAAAAAGGGGGCATGCCAGCTTGTTGCGCTGCTATATTACCGTCAGTCAGCCCCCCCTCCCCCATATCACCTTCTGCCCCCGTTCATATCATACCCATCCATTCCTGCCAGCCCTTCAGCCTGCTCTTCTTCAGTTTTCCCTTCCCGTTCTGCGTCCTTTGTTTAGTTCGAACACTCGCAGTCAGTCGGGCTCATTGATGAAACTGTCACCCTGACAGGGAGTCTGAGCATCAATCACAGCCACAGCTAAGCACGGAACACAGCTACAAAGGTTTGACAGTTACCTCAAAGGCCAGAATCACGAAGCAAGGCCAAGAGCATCTCTCAGATCATCAATATATTTCACTGTGCATATAACCACCAGAATACCAAGGACACTTGGCTCGTTTCCAGCCCCAGATAGATTTACTGCGTTAGTCCTGTGCAGTGCTGCATTTAAATGAAAAGTATTTGGATTTACTCCATCCATCTTGCTGGTTATATGTTTTTTTAATTTCAAAAGTACTTTTTCACATTTCACATGGTCCCACCTGGATGCTGGACCCACAGCTGCAACATCCAGCTGCAATAAAATACGCTTTCAGAATCCAATAAGAAAACGGTGTAAAATGGATGACTGGTGGAAGATGCTTTGTGATATCACTTGGGAGAATTTGTACAGCGATAATTTACCTTTATAAATAATGCAATGAAAGAATCAGAGCCGATGCTCTGCTTTCAACAGCTTTATAAAGTCTTATTCATGTAATATCCAGTATCCGGCGCTGTACTCGTCCCACCCACAGACAAAAAAATGATCATAGATCTGCGAGTGGGACCCTCTGGTCTGAATGAGCCAGCAGTTTTTGATTAGATGACCTTTGACAGGCGAGATGTGCACTCCTGCACGTGCACACACGTGCATGGACCCGCACCAAACCAAGCATGCAGCAAACCGACACCTCCAGATGCCTGGAAGAAAGCATGATTTTGTTTGCATTTCACAGCAGATTTTACAGGAGGATAACCATTAAATTACACATAAAATGGTAAATAGTTCATGTGTTTGTGTTCCGTATTATTGTCTTGTAGTCTTCTGATTTTTTTTCTTAAAAAAACATTTTTTCTTTTTTTTCGGTTAGTAGCAGAAGGGATGCTCCTTTAAAGTAAAATGTGTCCCCTCAGGTCAAAGTGTAGTTCAGCTCTTCTTAACAGATAACAGATGAGCCAAAGTAATGCTCCTGATGCTCAGCGCCTGTCTGTGGGGCATCTGTTGATACCTCCAGCTAAAGTGTGTCACATAGAGGCACAGTTCCCCACTAACCTCTTCATGGTTCATCACTTGTTTCCCAGGTATGTTACAATCTGTGCACTAGTAGCCTAAAACTCAACAAACACACTTAACTAAATCATGCGAGTGGTTGCTCTCACGAAATCTGTCTGAAATGGTCACGTCTACCTCTGAACTGCCAAAGCAGGGAGTTTTCATAGCAGATCATGGACCATGAACGTTTAATGGAGTCTTTAGTAATTATATTTTCATGCATTTTGGGCCCAACCTGCTTTTTTTAAACCTGCTTTTAAAAAAATGCGTCTTCAATAGACTCCAGGGGCGCTTATTCAGGAGATATTTCTCAGTATCTAAGATAAAGAGCTAATTAAATACTTAAAAAAATAATCCTGAATAAGGAAGTAGTGATGAAGTAAAGATGCTAAACACAAAAATATTGAACCACATGCACTGTTAGGTCACACTTTGCAAGCAGGCACATTCCAATTTCCTTAGAATTTTATTAATCTGATTTCTTTGAAGAAACCGGATATATTTGTCAAACAATATTTTTCAAAGATTTTCCAATACATTGAAATATCAGTTTTTGTCCCACATGTTTAAAGTGGTGCTGTGATTAAAATGTTTTATTTCCCCTCGTGCCCTGGACCACCCCTGCCATTTCAGCATTATCATGGTGGTAAACAACAGGGAAGGACAAAAGCTCCCATGGGTCACTGTGAGATAGAGGATGGTCTGGTGCATGCTGACCATCAGCACTTCACAAAGCCTCAGAGAAAAGCGGGCGCTGGGGGATTCTGCGGATGGTGCTGGAAAATCCTCCCCTAAAAAACGGAGGCCCTGTGTGAGAGTGTGTGTGTGTGTGCGTGTAAAAGAAGCTGAGATAGTTTGTGTTGATTAGGTGGCTGAGTGTGATCCGGTTTGGGCTTCTGGGGACAAAGGGCTCGGCGGTTCTGTCTTTTCATTGTGAAGAAATGGGGTTTTTGTAGTGAAAGCTCCTCTTACAATAACTTCGACTCCAGCAAATGGCCTCTGATGGAGTCAGCAGCTGAACCACATGACTGAGAGTACTTTTAAGCCGCTGGCTATTAGCACAAACTCCATCCGTTATGATTAGGAAGGTAAACGCTATGTAAACGCTCATTCACAGAGTCTGTAATTTTAACATTTAATAAATATTCTGAATGAAACAAAGTCATATCAAAGCAGTGGTATCAATGACATCATCCAGGTCATTGTCATCCTAACTGTAAACTCCATAAGTCATCTGTTCAGTTCCCAGTCCATTGAGCTCCCTGCACAGCTTCACTTAAGCTTTTGAATCCATGTTATGTTTCCACAGCTCATATGGACTCTCATTACCTTTCTAGCTATGAAAAGTGCAACTTTATCCATCTTTTGTGTGCAGCATAATTGTGTATAAGTAAATGATACTTATCCATGTAAAGAGATATGAATCGTGCATTAAATGTATCAATCCCGCAGAAACCGTTTCCCAAAGATTCCAGGTTTGTCTCTGAAAAAAGGGAATGAAAAGAAACGTTTGTAAACTCAAATGGCAGGATCTTTTGTCGAGGTACGGTGAATTATTAAGGTTAAGGTTCCTACCTGAGGCACTCGATGCACAAAGGCTGCTGTTTGGCATTTTTCTGCCCTTTTTGGAGACCATTAAATGCAGATTGGGGGTGTTATTTAAGCTAACGGTGGCTTTTAAATGCAGTTCTGAAGTAGAAGTTTCAAGGTTGCTGTGGAACTCACAGTGGAAAACAAAGTGCAAACGCCTGCTTTATCAAATGTCAGCAGTTAGGCAGCAGGGATGTAGGAAACAAAAAACTACTTCCAAGTTTTGCTCTGCAAATGCAGTATTATGTTACTATGAATTACAGATAACAGAACATACATTCTATCAGTCCTCTGTCTCATAAATCTCTCTCTCTCTGCGATTCTGCGTGACGGCGGATGATTGTGTTTACCATCCCTTCCTGTGACTCTTCCTGCTCTCCTCTTCCTCCTCCCTGCTCTGTTTGGTCAGGCTGTCATCCCTCAGTGTCTCTTAGTGTGACTGAAGGCTGTGTGACCAACTTAGCGAGCTGCTTCGGGCTTTGCAACCCGAGGGGGGACTTTTGGGGCTGTGTCAGCACGTTTCACGTCACTTTATTTGGCCGTTGTTGTCAAGAGACGTTGGCTGTTTTTATCCCTGCTATTTCAGTGACCGAAGGGCCGAAGCTTTGGTTGACAAGTGAGCCAGAAATGGAAAAACGTTAAAGAAAATGCATAAAAATGTCGTCATGATGTATTTACTTCATGCAGAATATCAGATCAGACCAAAACCTGGAAACCTGTATACTGATTCTATTTGGAAACCGCCATTATAAAGCCTCTACTGCCTGCAGAGTACAGTGTGTCACAGTGTGTCCCCTATAGTGTTACAGAACTGCCCCCCCGGGAGGCTCTGTAGTGGTAGTTCTTTGACATATAAGGACAAACTATAGTCCCAAAAGCACTGAGGATAAAAAATGCTGCTTCACGGGAAGGAGAAGGATTTAACTCCTCTGTTATGGTGGGTTTAATCTATGTTTAAAAAGGTAAAACTTAGTTTGTCTTTGAATCATTTTGACTTGCTGTTAGAAAGTCATGAGAGTTGTGAATGAAAGTGTAAAAAGGCGTGTATTCTGCACTAAACAAAAACTATTGGCTTGTTCAGTCATACATTTTCCATCAAACCAGTAAAGGTCCACTTTCTTAGAGTTGCTCACATTTGCTGCTGATAAATTTAATTAATTTATTGCTGTTTACCAAGTTAGTTACTTGTTTTTTGTACACAAAGCTTTACATTGGTTCTGCTTTTGTGAAACAGATAAAGCATAAAGGCTCATAGATTTTTGTTGCATATATGTATTTTGCTTTTGCCATGACTGAGGACATTTCTGAGAAACACTCAGAGAGAAATCTGCAGACTCAGCAGCCAGACAGTGCCAGCTGACAGGTGTCTGAATACATTTTAAGGAATTATTCATCAATGATATGACAATGTACTGCACAAGTCTCACAGGATTGTTTCAGAAGTAAACAGAATGATGCAGAGAAATAGAGGAGAGGACAGAAAAGGGCTGGGATCTCAGTCAGTGACAGAAAAGAGTGAGATGGGAACGGATAATAAGTAAGTAATTCCATTCATTCTGAGCATGCTTTTTGTTCACTTCAGCTTGTCGGGAATGAGCAACGCAAATTTGATGTAACCCATTTAGCTTTGGGATGAATGTAAAGCAGTGCATGTGTGTGTAATCGAGCTTCTCTGTGGAGAATATTGCTGCCAGAGCAATGGTTTCCACCATGCTGCACAGTACAGCCTCATGGCACAGCCTGTAATAGCGCACACATTCACATAACAGGCGCAATGAACACATGAGCATATTTGAGGCTGCAAAACAAGGTATCAAACAGTGTTTTCCCTTCTCACTTTGAGGGTAAAAGTTCAATTTGATGCTTCTGTGGTCAGGGAGTTTTTTTCCAGTCACCACTTTTTATATGGAGTATGGAAATTGTGACATTTGCCCTCAGTAGCTGCATTTATGTATTTAGTCCATCTCTACTTTGTATTCATGCAAAAGTTTCCTATTTCAGCTATTTATCTCAAATCTCCCAGGCCTTGTTTTCTCTCTGTTGCAGTTCAGCCAGACAAACTGCAAAATAGTTTTAATTACTTCAAGTAAACATCAATTTGTGCTGAATGACAAACTGGGAGTTGTGTTCTTTTTAGTTTGCTTTCTGTTGAAGAGATAAAAAATGTTCTTTGCCAATCTCCTCTGAATATGTAGCCAAAGCAAGCAGCTGCTATCTTGAACTTAAAGAGTTGAAAAGGAATCAAAAGGAAACATGAACATCAAAGAGGGAATCCGAACCCTGCTGCCAGTACGGTTCAAGCTCATGAAAGGCATTTTCAGACATTTAAATACGCCGGAGCAACAGCTGGGTGGAGCATCAGGACATGATGAAATCAAATTATTGTGTTGATGTGCTACATTGATACTGATCGGTTGATGTTTGTGATGAGATCTCTGCATAGCTGTGCACCAACTATGACCAGCACGCGCTCATTTGGTGAGAAAGGACGGACACCTGCTGTGTTCAAACATGGGGGATCAGTCTTTATAGCGGGGAGCTGACAGCGTAGGTCTGCACAGTCAGAGCGGTCTGCAGTCTCACATATTGCCACGCCAGATAACGTCCAGAGATGTTCACGCTTCACTGCCGACACGCACGAGAACGGCGAGTTACGAGAAACTGACTGAAGTGAGCTGAGCTGACATGGAGCTCAGAGTGTGACTCCAAGATAAAAATGTACATAATCAAAACAATTAGTCTTTGGTAGTTTAAATCAAATTAGATAGACATGGTTTTTTGTTACATTTAATCTGATGCTCTGAGCAGTTTAGTATTAGTTTTTGTTGTTTTTGTCAGGCATTACATCCTGACATTGACATTCATTGCCATTTTGCCCCTAGATGCCCTCTTCTAGCAAATAAACCACTTTTGGCACAATGTTGGCAGCTGAAACTGTTGTTAATAAAAAACAGATTACAATTCAGTTATATTAAATCGTCAGCATTTCATACCATCTCTGTTTATTAGTGTATAACTTTTCAGGGGGGTAAACCTGCAGATACAGCTGTGCCTGCTGCAGCTGCATGTGGAGCATTACTGGAATTAATCTAAATAAGCGATATTAAATTTGCATGATCATTTTAGAATTTTTCACAATGAGATTAAGAGATTTAGCGTGCATGAACTGCGTCTAATGTTTTCCGTAAATGTGGCGACTCCCTCCCTGCTTTTCAGCCCGTAGTGAGAGTAATATCCAATGGGACGTGTCAGCGTAATTAGCTGTGTCCCGGGGTTGTATCAGCTCACGCGTACTGCCTACCTCAGCTGGATAAGATCTGTGCGCGTATTCATTACCTCACTCCTCATCTCCATGCCTTCAGACATGCTTACTATCCTGCAGAGTAGTGACTGACCTTGGTCTAGACTCATAGTTTCTCCTTCAGATTCCTCTAAAGGCATCAGCCCCCCCGCGCACATGTCACTTTCCCATTTACGTAAGCTATGACTGTGTGTTTATACTGATGCGGGGTGCAGGTGGTAGTCATGCATAATGAGGAGCTCAAGATGCACAGAGACACAAATTGCACACTGTTTCACCACAACTGCCCTCTGGAGTTAGTTTTAGAGGTCTTTAAGCCTCTCAGTCTAGTCATCCTGTTATAATAAATATAGCAATCTTTTGTAAAAGTGAAGTCAACACAGAATTCCTGGTTTATGATATCATTTCACACCTTATTAAAGGCGAGAAAACTGAACCACTTACTGTGATTTTTTTAAGTAAACTTGCTAATAAATTGATTTTGATCTTACATTTATTTTGGTGAACCTTTTAAAAGGGATGATTTTCTTTATTGGACAATGTACACATACACTGACACTCATGGATCTGTTGCGATAACATTTTGAAAAGGAAAATTCAAACCTTCTAATGCTCAGTTTAGAGAAAATCAAACATACATCGTTTCTTCATTTTGGCCAAAAATGCCAAAGTGATTTTGTGCTTTTGTGACGCGTCAGACATCCCTTTGTGTGTGACCCAGTGCACAACAGAAGCTGCTTCCATGTGTAACTTGATCCATGTGACACGCTGCCAAGGGATGGTTCTGCTAACGTCGTGCGTTTGTGCACGCTGGACCCAACACGCGTATGGATTGCCAGCAGATATGATACGTTTCTTCATTTATGTATGCGTTTTTTTCCAGGCGAGAGCACTCACATGTCACATGTTTGCAGGCAAGCACGTGTAGGACGGGGCAGCTCGGATGTGGGCACAGGATGTATCAGTGCCTCTTGGCTCGGGTTGAGACAACCAACTCTAAATTATCTGCAGATAAACTTTAGAAAGACATCCAAGACTTGAATGACAAACCCCATAGTGTGTGTTGGGCACCTCTGAATGACTTTGTTTTACATCAGTAGAAAATGTAAATAACAGGAAAGGACAGACACATGTAAAACTCCAGTTTAAGTTACAAGAAGAGAGATCAAGTTTGTTTAGACTTCGTGCTGGCAGAATTATCCATACATAAGCCACTTGAAGCGTGTGACTTAAGACCTGCCACGACGGGTACTAAGACATGAGAGGCAAAGCATACTTTTAAAGAAAACCCTTTACCAGTTCAGACTAAATATTTACAGCCTCTATAGTGTAGTTCTTTTTACAGTTTATACCACATATCATTTAGGACTCCATTCACCTTGTAAGACTTTTATAATGATCCATATGTCCTGTAGCAGCATAAAAGTCTATTCCTGTAAAATCAACAGAAATATCTGTGTCTTTATAAGGATTTTAAAGATTCCGGATGGTATGAAGATAATGGTGTCACGCTGTGATTTGTAGCCAAATCTGAAAACAAGCTAAATGAGTTAAGAAATATCATTGTTTCAACCCCAATTTTCTGCCTCTTTGTGTAGACTGGATTATTCTTCATCTGTCATCTGCTTCTGAACTGGGAACAAAGATCATCATTGTGACTCATACACGCGAAAAAATGGACAGGAAAAGGAAGTGGGATCCAGGCTTCGGAGCGGTGTTATTGACGCTCGTGAGTCACATGACTGCAGCACTTGAAGTGCCTCTAGATCGTGAGTATCATCTTCATCGATAGAACATTTTCGTTAAATCATACTTTTTCACATTTATAATCTGTGGTAATACCTCATGCTCTTTGCATAAGGAATGAATATTTTCCTAAATGCTTTCTTTTTGTGGGGTACACTTACTTTATTCTGTTTCACAGATAAGACAAAATCTTCTTTTATATTCTGTCTGCATGTTTCATTTTTATCACAGCCATTGCACCAGCTTCTCTAAAAAAATCGAGGTTATCTAAAGCAGCTTAGCCTCTAAGTTTAACATGAACCTGCTCTCTGTTCCTATCTGAACTAACACCTTTCCTCGATATTCTGCTGCCGTGGTACGGCTTGCCACTGTGGACAAAAAGCTAAAGTACTGGAAGGATGTAAGTTGGCCAAAAACGCTGCCGTGGCTTCTGGTGTGGACTTTCTGCTGTTGCCCGGCATTGATTAACCTCTGTGTGGCATGCAGTCATTTATTTCAGCGCTGTAACTGAATTAAATGCTTGGCTTGGAGTGTTTGTTGGTTGATGTTGGTTGATGTGATGGTAAGCGCTCAGATCAGGGGTTAGACAGCTGTCGTGTCTCTGTTTGCGGTGTGCTTCAGCTCCACAAATCTCATTGGTCAGGTCTGGCCAAACGCAGAAGCTTGCTGCACGATGCTTGCATAATGATGCTCTCCTTGCACATGCAGCACGTTATTACAAATATGTAAGTCTAAGTCAAAGTGTGTGTCTGAATTACGCTTCTGTTAATGCGTCTCTAGTGCCTCAGCCCCCCACCATAACCCTCCAGTCCCCTAAGGATTACATCTTTGATCCTCGCGAGAACATCGTCATCCACTGTGAGGCCAAAGGGAAGCCTCAGCCCAGGTGAGGCAGTCGGTTGCAACTGTTGTGGTTCCTCTCTGTGCTTCTGAGGGGCAACTTAACCCAGAGCTGAGCAGAAATAAAAATAGCCATAGCAACTGTTGTCCTGGTGATAGGCACTTGAGAAGCACACCTGGAAGAGTGCTTAAGGTTTTGCTTTGTTTTGGTCCCAGCCCACCACTTACAGGGGTCAGAGGATAATTGAATCAGTGATTGATTGAGACACCTTAAACCATTTCTGATAATTTTTAATGATCTGTACTGTGTCATTTCCTGTTTCATGCTTCTCCTCTTGTATGATTTTTATTGATCTTGCTGATTGTAGCTTTTCATGGACGAGAAACGGAACCCACTTCGATGTGGATAAAGACTCCAAAGTGGTAATGAAGCCCGGTTCAGGAACTCTGGTCATCGATATCAGTGGAGAGAAAGCGGAGGCCTACGAGGGAACATATCAGTGTACAGCTCACAATGAGCATGGCACGGCTCTGTCCAATAACATCGTCATCAGGCAGTCCAGTAAGACATTTAAAAATACATGTTTTGTTTTTTTACTTTAAACTGCTATAAGATTGATTCTACTTTATGTGGAGTTGATTCAATGTGAATCATGGTGCACTCTGTAATAAGTTGGATTGTGACTCACAGGGTCCCCCTTATGGTCAAAGGAGAGAAATGAGGCCATCGTGGTGCAGATGGGGGTCTCTCTGGTGCTGCAGTGCCGACCCCCTGCGGGGCTCCCCCCACCTGTCATCTTCTGGATGGACAACAGTGAGTCATTTGCACATAGAATTGCACATCAGACAGGACACAATTTAACATTAATGATCAATGCATTTCAAATTTTTTCCCCTAACCACAAACGATCAGTTTTTTTTACTCATATAGAGTGAGGAAAAATAAGCCAACTTAACCCTAAAGACTGATAATGTGAAACTGAGGTATGGTAAACTTTAAATCTCTGAGTATATTTTTTTTTGGTTAACACTACAGACTTTCAGAAGCTGCCGCTGGATCAACGAGTGTCCCAGGCCCTGAACGGGGACTTGTACTTTTCCAATGTTCTCCCAGAAGACACCAGGAGCGACTACATTTGCTACGCTCGATTCCCCCATACGCAGACCATCCAGCAGAAACAGCCCATCTCAGTCAGTGTGCTGAACAGTAAGTCTGTTTACGAGAAAGAAAGCCTTCCCAAGTCATTACTTGACTTTGGATTGTATAGAGCAGCTCTACAATGTCATTATTTGTTATTAAAACACTTTTTCAACTTGGAAGATGTTTTTCTCTGTTACAGACCTTTTGTTTCCTTATCAAGTTTGATAGTAGATAAACTCTGGTTGCTTTTCCTGTATTCTACCTTCCCTGGGTTTCCAAAATATGTTAATCCATAATAGTTATTGAAACACTCATAATTTGTCCAAGTATTTGTAACAAAAAAGCATTTTAATACTTTTTCAACGTGGACAAGTTGGCTGATGGTAAAAAAATAAACAGTGTACAGTTAAACATTCACCTGCTTACATCCTAGTGTTGCATGTTTCTGATTCTTTGTTATATTACAGTGGAGACAATGAATGAGACTCTGGCTGCTTTATACAATGTCACTGATTTCCGTAGTGGTGAGTGCTGCTGGTTTATTCCCACTCAGCCCTGTCAGTGTGAACCCTGCCCCGTTTTTACTCCCTGGCATAAACACTCACTTTCAACTCAACCTCAGTCCTCTCCTCCGTGGTTTTATTAACATGCACTCATCACTAGGTTTGTCTGGTTTCCTTGCTGTAAATAGAATATTGGGAAAAGACAATTTCGTCTCTGTCAAGAAGATACTTTAATGCAGAATTAATTTGACTAAAATTAATATTTCCTGTTTCAGTTTTGATAATTATCACCCTGACATCAGGGTATGCCCATTAACTAACAGCTATTTCCCACTCTTAGACAAGCAAACTTAAGATATTTTAAAAGATATGTACAAACATAAGTGATAACCTTGGTTCATACGTGTGCTGATGGGCAGTGGGGAAGCAGCTAAACTCAGTGCTTCCATAGAAACAAATGGATGGCTTTCACTGCCTGGGAGACTACTTTTGCTTCTCTCTTTTGAAAAGTATTCGACAATGCTAAATCCAAATCTTACATTTTTCATTTGGTCATCACGCACGTGACGGATCACTCTTTATCTGACCCTGCTTTGTCCTTCATTTGAAATGCCCCGACATCCTACATTGCTCATCTACATTTTGCGGAAAGCCTTAAATCCAGCTCTCTGATGTCCTGCTGTGTGTCCAAATTGTGTTCAGACAGTCCAGAAGGTGAGCGCCGCCCCGGTTTCATGTTACCTCTTGGCCCCACAAGCACCCAGATGGTTCTGAAAGGGGAGACTCTGGAGCTGGAATGCATTGCTGAGGGACTGTAAGTTAAGGTTATTTTGCAAGGTTTAGATTTTCTGTGAAAAAGTAAAAAATAGTGAATCGGTGAAAGTTCATTAAGTCACAGCTATGGTTTTTTATAACAGGCCCACTCCAGATATCTCCTGGCAGAAGGATGGAGGGGAGTTGCCAAGCAGCAGGGTGTCGTACCACAACTTCAAGAAGACGCTGAAGATTTCTGCTGTGAGTGAAGCAGACGGTGGAAACTACCGCTGTACGGCCACCAACAAACTGGGCACTGCAGACCACATCATTAAGGTCACTGTTAAAGGTACATAGATCATCAAAAGGTATCTTCTTTTTTATGTTTCACCGAAGATATACAGTGATCTTATACCATGGGGGCTGACCAGCACTTTCTTCAGCCCTTTAATCAAATAAACCAAGTTATTTCCTCTGACAGGCTCTCTTAAGAATCTCTCTTGTTCATTACTCCCAGCGGCTCCTTTCTGGATCAGTGCTCCCAGGAACCTGATCCTTGCTCCAAATGAGACTGGCATCTTGACTTGTCGTGTTAATGGAGAACCTAAACCGAACATTCACTGGTTTGTCAACGGAGTACCCATTGGCAGTAAGTAGGAAAAGAAGAAGCAGTGAAAACAGAAGAAACAGAGAAAGTGCAAATGTTGATCTAAAGCACAGGACTACCAGGATGCAAAATGATCTCTGTGTCTGTGTTAGACGCCCCTGAGGATTCAAGCCGCAAAGTGGAGGATGACACTGTGATTCTCAGCAGCGTGCAGTCTGGATCCAGTGCCGTCTACCAGTGCAATGCATCCAATGAGTTTGGCTACCTGATGGCTAACGCTTTTGTCAGCGTTTTAGGTGAGCTGAAACATGTTTTATCATAATTATTTAGATATAATGTTTGCCAGCTCCCAAAACAGCCTCATGCCAAGGGTGAAGATCTAGCAACTGATGCTTTAAACGCACCATTGTCTTCCCTTTAGCTGAACCACCAAGAGTGCTCACTCCACCTAATCGAGTGTACCAGGTCATCACAAACAATCCTGCTTTACTGGACTGTGCCTCCTTTGGCTCGCCAATACCGACCATCACATGGTAATAGTCAGAGTTGTTAAATATCCTTACTTTTTATCCACATGTGTTCTAAACCAAATGTTGTTGTTTTTTTACTTTGACCCAAAAAGTCCCAAACTGTGATACTGATGCTACAGTTTGCTGTCAACACAGGTTCAAAGACAGTCAGATCAGCATCAAGAGTGGCGAGCTGTACGTGATCCATGAGAATGGCACGCTGGAAATCAACGTGGCCCAGCCTATGAACAGTGGGAAGTACACCTGCATCGCCACCAACAACCTGGGAATCAAAGAGAATCACGTCGTCCTGGAAGTGAAAGGTCAATAAACTCTAACAACAACTCAGATATGAATACATTTCACCTGTTTTGCTGTTAGACGGACACTACATTCCTCAGGTCCTTTTGTATTTAGCAAATATGTGTCATCTTTCTGTCCTCCAGAGCCCACCCGCATCCTCAAGCAGCCGGAGTACAAAGTGGTGCAGAGAGGAATGCGCGCCGTGTTCGAGTGCAAAGTCAAACACGACCCCTCCCTCGTTCCCACGGTGACCTGGCTGAAGGACAGAGGAGAGCTGCCAGATGACGAGAGGTCCGGCAGAGCATGAGACAGCACTGGGCGACTGACGGCAGCAAACCTGCGGTCTGTGGAAAAAAAAACAGGGCTTGATTTGGGAAAAATCTTTTTTAATCAATCCAGGTTTGAGGTGGACACGGACAGTCTGACCATCAAAGACGTTACAGATGAAGACGAGGGGACCTACACCTGCATCATGAACACCACTCTGGATCAGGACTCGGCCAGCGCCATGCTAACAGTCGTTGGTACGTTCACACTTCAACCTGAATCTATAAAAAGCTATAAAAAGAAAAAAAAACAAGCGTATCTTTTAACAGTCCACTATCTCACTTCTTTTTCTGCTCTGCTTGTCTTTTTTTGTTTCTTTGAATCTCTTTGCTGTTGTGATTTTCCTACAATATCTGTCACTAACATCTGATCCGCTTCTTAAACTTTACTCTTTCTTCTGGCTGTCAGAGGCAACTCCTACTCCAGCAATTGTCTACGGTAAACAAACAGTGGAGCTTCCATTCTGCTCACTCAGTCAGCACATGCCTCATCCACTCTGTAACAGCATCTGATGGTGATCCAGTCTTGTCCCGCCACATTTCCACACCTCAAATTAGTTGTCGATGTGAAATCCTTGTTTGAAGGACAGAATATTTACGTTCACTGTCTGTTTGAGAACGGTGGGACGGGTGTTCTCACCTCAGAGGCTCGATGAGACTTCCTCTCTGAGCTGTTCAGGCTGCTTTGACTGACAACCTCTTAGTTGTCACGTGCTTTTGCTCTACCTCAGCCTTCAAGGTCTCATCAGCCAGAGATGAAAACATCTGTGTGGGTGTGCATGGGCCTCATTTACTGATCTGGAGGAATGCTTTTCATCAACAAAGTTTCAGTCACAGAACACTGTATTTATTCATTTGATTGTTTCAATAACTTTGCCTTATTACTGAGATTTGAGAAGTGGTGTCTTTGTCCAAATGGGCTGTCCAATACTTAAAATAGATCACTTTTGCTGTTAAATATGAAAATAAAATACACTAAGAAAATAGCAGAGTGCAATTACATTTTCTTTTAAAAAAAGATCCAAAGTCTTTGAGTCTCAGTATTCCTAAAAAAAAATCCCCTCTTGTCTACTTTTTATTTATTTGATTTATTTGTTAGAATAGACAGGGTACTTTTTCACTTGCTTTTTTTTCTGACACCACAGTTGTAAATACTTTATTCTCTTTGTGTTTCCAGAGAAACCCGATGCTCCCACTGACCTGGAACTCACCGACCAGACAGAGAGGAGTGTTCAGCTCACCTGGACCCCTGGAGACGAGCACAACAGTCCCACTCAGTGTAAGAAATGTTTAAAACGGTTTGAAACAAACTTCAATTATTGGTTCTTTGGGGGAGATCAATCAAATGTATTGCAGAATGTAATGAATTCAACTTTTTTTAAAGTATTGACTATATTTACCACAATCCTAAACCTTTAATCTTTCATCTGTCCCAGACTTTTTGATCCAGTATGAGGATCTGCTCCACCAGCCAGGGACCTGGGTAAACCTGACCGAGGTGGCTGGTACCAGCACTACCGCCCAGCTGCAGCTGTCCCCGTACGTGTATTACTCGTTCAGGGTGCTGGCTCGGAATGAGGTTGGCTTCAGCCAGCCCAGCGAGCGCTCAAGTCAATATAGAACCAATCCTGCAGGTAACGAATGCGATCATTGCACTTTTCACGTATCAAAAGTTCTCAAATGTGCAGGCTGAGCTATGATTTGTTTGATATTTCCAGCTCCTGATGAAAATCCGTCAAATGTCCGAGGAATTGGAACCGAGCCAAACAACTTGGTCATTTCTTGGACAGTAAGAGAGCCGACTGTTACTTCCATGCATACATAAGATTTACCCCTTAAGTATAAGATTAGTCATTATAAAATAGATGCGGAATATTAACTGAAATTAAAACTGAAAACTGTCTCAGATTCTAATTTTCCAGTCACAGGCTAATTAAAATGAGTCTGTGTGCAGCCACTGACAGGATTCCAGTCCAATGGTCCTGGTCTGGAGTACAAAGTCCAGTGGAGACAGAAGGACGCGGGCGAGGAATGGTCATCAAAGACCGTGGCCAACGTTTCCGAGTTTGTAGTTTCTGGAACTCAGACCTACACGGCGTATGAAATCAAAGTCCAGGCTTTTAATCATTACGGCAACGGCCCCACTCCTGAAATCGCGATTGGCTACTCAGGAGAAGACGGTGAGTGGATTTGGTGATGGATTTATTTGCTTGTTTCATGTCAAACGAAATGAAGACGTGTGCAGCGTTCTTTAGTTGGTGCATCTAAAAAATCCTGAAAATGCCGTTGTTTAACATTCTGTTTCTGTCTGGCAGTGCCTTTGTCTGCTCCCGACCGTGTACAGGTCATGGTTCACAACAGCACATTGGCAGAGGTACACTGGGAGCCTGTATCTTCCCCTTCTGTCCAGGGCGATCTACAAGGATACAAGGTGATGTTTTTTAAAGTGTAATTTGTTCTGTTGTGCCTTTTGTACAGTCACTGTGTTTTGTGTAAAAGCCTAACTGGGGACAGGCATTGAGAATTAGCCTTAGCTGAAATGTTGTAGTGTGTGACATGAATCATGAAACATACTTGTCCCTATCAAATAAACGAATAAATAAATGAATAAAAAAAGGTAAAATTTTAAACACTAACTGTTCACACAGCTGTCTAGATTATTGCAGCCGTTGCCATCAAATCAGGGCCAAGTGACAACAGGATGACCGTCTGTTAAATGGTTTTCTTTCTTGAATAAAAATATGGAGACTGAAAGGACTGAATAAATACTCAATGTTTAAATAAAAGGAGCTTTAGTCCCTTTTTTCATACGATTGCTTTTCCTGCAGGTGTATTACCGCCGGCTGCGTGGTTTGCACGAGCCGGACGAGCAAACGGATCAGCAGGAGCACGTTCTGACCTTCGGTGGGGACCTCAGCGAGGGAAAGCTGCCAGACCTGCAGCCTTTCAGTATCTACAGTCTCTTCATCAAGGTCCTCAACAACAAAGGGGAGGGGCCTCCTAGCCTCAACAACACCTTTGAGACACCTGAGGGAGGTGTGTGCACAACCAGCATGTTTTTACAAAAGGGTATTAAAGTCCTTAATATCGTCGAATATTAAAATTCTCCTCTGGTTTTACTTCTAGTTCCAGGGCCTCCTTCCAATCTGAATGTGGTCAACCATGGTTTGGACTCTCTCACTCTGGAATGGAGCCCACCGATGAAGACCAATGGCCGTCTAGCTGGATACACACTCGTATACCAAACAGGTGGGCTTGGTAGAAAATATGGACTGACTAATTTAGCTATTTTCCTTCATCCCGTCTTTTTTTCTCGATCACCGACCTCTTCCTTCTGTTCTGACAGTAAATAGCTCCGGTGAACTGGGTCCAGGCAAGGTAATGAGCTTTCCAGCCAACGAGACCACCGTTACCCTGGGCAGCCTGAACTCCAGCATGCTCTACAAGTTCTCCTTAAACGCAAAAACAATCAAGGGCCCTGGTCCCAACATCACAAAGGAGGCCTCCACAGCCATGGATACAAGTGAGTCCTGTTTGCACAGAGGTTAGGTTTGAATATGCAGCTTTATGTGTCACAGTAGGAGGAAAAGGTCAAAGTTTTACATCGCCAGCCTTAAAGGAAGCTCATTAGTGGTCAGACCCGCTGACATCAGAGATGCCTGTAAGAATTAAAACCATGAGGAGGCTCGAACACTTTCCTTACTCAACATCTTACACCCTTTCTGTCTTTCTCTTTCTCTTCTTCTTTAAGCCCGTATTCAGCCCACTGTAGAGACGGGCAAAGGTAACCCATGCGTGCCGCTGGGAGTTTATGCATGCTATTTTTAGAATCAAAATAGAACCAAAATAGAATTCTACTTTTCTTGCATGTTCAAAAAAATAATCTGTATTTACAGTAAGGTTATAAAAACAGGATTTCCATGCCAAGCTGTGCTTGTGAACTTCATATTTTTATATAAATTCACCTCCCCTAAATCAAAATTAGATTGCATGTTACTTATATAAATGTATAACATTTTAACACATTGGTCGACCTATTGTGAAGTTGGAACTGCATGCTGTGGTTTTGTCATTAAGAACTTCTTAGTTTAATTTTTTTGGATGCGACAACAAATTAGATTTAGCGTTCAGGGGTGAGAGCGGCAGCATGTTGAAGATCTACATGTCGGTGCCATGTTTTCTTTTGTGTTGTGCACTGTATGTGTGTTGTCTCACTCTTTTCCGTGTCCTTTCAGGCCCCACAGAGCCCCCACACCCAACTTCCCCCATCACTCAGTCTCTGCATTCCCCGTTTCACAAGGGTACAAGCTCTCCCTGTGTGCCTGATTACCTTTCCAGATATCTGCTCTTTAACTCAGTGCTGCAGAGTTTTTAAATCTTTATTTAGCATGGTCTGTGTTTATGATTGAGGACACCCACACGTTAGAAACTTTAGCAGAAAAAGGAAATAGAGTCCAACTAAACAAATGAAAACATATAGTTTTTCTTTGTAAAGCTTTTTCTCACGCACCAGATCTTTGTGTGGAATAATGGTTTAAATACATGTGCGCAAACTGTACCTTTGTGCGGCAAAAATGATAGATGTTAGATTTTAGTCATGTATATTTAGTTTTGCCCAATACAGCAGCGAAATAAGAAATCTTTGCATCCAATAGGATGGATTTTTTTTTTGCAGCAGCAACTAACTGGTTGTTAACTGTGTTGTGATACGATTTTCTAATAGGTGAGATAAACAGGGCAGCATATGTTTGTATAGATTTCAATACTGCATGAGAATTTGTGTAATTTGTTGAAGAACAGGTGAAAACCCAGCTACCTAACTTGGCCTGAACTCTGGGTTTTGTTCTATAATATGTCCTGGAGATTTTATGTGCATGCATATGAACACACAATGTGGTTGAATAGTTAGATTACAGATGATTGAGTTCAATACAGGCAACTTTTATTTGCATTTTGAATATTTGTGTCTCTCTTGTGTGCTCAGTGCCTCCTGTTGGCCCTCCGTTTGGCACAGTTAACTCATCTGTATCAGAGGAGGGCGCAGTTATCAGTTGGGAGTACTTTGGACATCATAAGAATGTATTTGTGGAGTATATTGTAGAAAACAGTAAGGTCTTCTCTTTGTATTTGCTTCTCTAAATCTAATCAGAGTTAATTTACCTATGAAAATACAATCCTATAAAGAGGAATTTTCCCAAACTACTGCCTGACTCTCACCCCTCTCCATTCACTGCACCAATTCCAGGTGATGAAAACTGGAGAAAGGAGTTGGTAAATGGTACACACTCACATACGATAAGGGGCTTAAAGCCGGGGACGTCCTATAGGGTGCGAGTGGTAGCTAGAGACGGAGCTGACGGGACGGCCCACAGCACAAACGAAGTGTTGGTTACAGTGCCAGGTGAGGCGGCATGCCTCAGGATAGATGCTCTGTGTTTGTCTTTATTTTTTGCTAGTTTTGTGCCAGCTGCAACTCATCGTCAATCAGATTTCCAGAGTTCCATTCCGACATGAATGTACAGCGATGTTTGTGCAGAGCATGTCACAGTTCCCATCCAGCCATTCCATATCAGATATATCCATATCGAGCCATTCCATATCAGTCAGGGGATTTCACTTTGTGATTTTGTTCTTTTTATTCCAGTGAAAGATGAATCCACATAATGGAAAATAGCAGTGAATGGTTTCAAGGAACAATTTCAATAAATTTCAGTAATTTTTTGAGAAGGACATAGTTTTACTATTTTTATAAAATGGGAGATTTCATGGTAAGAAGTAAATTTTAAGATAAATTTGAAGCAAAATGCAGGGAGAGTGTTAAGTTTAAAGTAAATATATGTTTGACATCATGGGACACATCATCATATTTCATTACAATAAAGAAAATTATTTATAGGAGTTATCCTTAATTATTTGATTGCAATAGTTGTAAATGTATCTCACCAAATAGAATTGATAATTATTTCATGGTTTGCTATAATGATCTAATGTATTCATCTTCCACTGGAAAAAAAAAGATTAAACAGTACAAAAAAGGAAACTTTTTTTTTAAATGGTCATGTTTGTGCAGAACAGCCACATGATCTAATGCATGTCACGAGGCAGGAGTTCCATCATTTTACCTTCTGTCCTTCTGCTTTCATCTTATTTTCCAAGTTTTTGTGATCAAATATTAACCCATTTTAAAAATCCCATTCCAGTGTTTGTAACCTCTTTTCATTTTAATGTTGCTCAGCATGAAGAGAACATTTCCACCGTTGAGAAGCCTCCGTTTAGATTTGGACCAGCATGTTTACTCTTCCTCCTCGTCTTCCTCCCCCCCGTGTCTGTGTGTATCCAGCTGTGCCCAATCGGCAGGTAGACATCGCCACGCAGGGCTGGTTCATTGGACTGATGTGTGCCATCGCTCTCCTCATATTGGTGCTTCTCATTGTGTGCTTCATCAAGAGAAATAAAGGCGGAAAATATCCAGGTAAGGCTATGACATCAGCAGACGTTGCATGTGCAGCTTATGGACACTGATGGGCAGAAATTAAAAAAGACAAACGCTTTTTCTTTCACAGTGAAAGAGAAAGAAGACGCTCACCAAGACCCTGAGATCCAGCCTATGAAGGAGGACGATGGGACTTTTGGCGAGTATAGGTGAGAAATGAGAGGCTTATGCCAACAGTCGGGTCACAGTTATGTAACAGATCTTTTAGTTCTATTCATTTATGCTGACTTGGCTGTTTGTATGTAGACTATATTACCAGGCTGCAGAGACAATGTCCCCACCAGAAACCTTTTCCAAACACACCACAGAGGCAAGGCAACCCCCAAACGACTCTGCATAAACCGGCTAATCTCCAATACATGCTAGTTATCTCATCAAGCTTGTATAGTGACAGCATATCAATATTTAACATTTATTCTCCATCTTTTACTTTGAATAGCACATACTAATGCGTCCTGAGGCAGATCAAACATGGCGTTAATAATTGTTTTAGTTTTTAGACTAGTTTTAAATTGATCTAACCTTTAAGCAATCCTGAAAATTTGGAGGTCTATTTTCGAATAGGTTTGCTCTTTTGGTAAAGCTTTCAATTTGGATATTTGTGCTTTCTATATTTGTCCATATCCATGCTTTATCCTGCACAACTGAAGTTACTGTTCACCTGTAAAAATAGAGGATATTTATTTTGGCTCATGAATTTCTTTTCACATTTACTTGCATTTTATCTTTCTGTTCTGGGGGGTTTAGGTCGATGGAGAGGTAAGATGAGATGCAGTAAAACCAGCATGCGGTTTGTGCAACTCATAAAACATATTTAACATATTTAACATATTTAAGTTATTTTCTAACTTTATTGAAACTAAATCCAGGGACAGAACACATCAATCTCTCTGTTCTGCTAAGCCACTGTTTACTCCTGGCATTAAGATGCACATTGCTTGAGTCAGTACCTTGTGGATTCAGTATAAGAAATAGATAATATCTGAAAAACTAAATGACTAAATTACTTTTGAGAGTCCTAAGTGAGCAGACTGTTGTAGCATAAAAACTCTCAAGCTAAAGCATGAAACAGTTTTTAACAGAAATTGTGACAAAAGAACCAGTTTGGAGGATATGAGGAGGGCCACTTCAAATTCGCTTTGTAATAAGGAAGGTTTTCTGTGAGAGAGACAGTAAATCCAGATTTTTTTAACACTGTTTTGCAACAGTTTGTATTTAAAACCAGCAGATTTGTGTCCCACGCTTCATCAACATCAGGAAACATCATACGTTTCACTACATGCAAAATAAATATTATGTTCTCCATTTGACAAATTAAAAATCGAACATGAAATCTGACATGTTATTTGTTTTTATCGATGCTGAAAATGATCCCAACTGTGGCCTCTTAGCATTTAGCTTAGGGATAGCGCTCTAAAGAAGACTCACTTTAATGCCAGGTGTAAACAAAGTCCAAAGTCTTTATTATGTGTAACTCTTTAACATTATGATGCCCTAAAATGTAACAGGATTTTTCACTGCTTTCACTGACTCTAGCTTCCATTTTTCAAGGATTTCAATCATTAGATTTATTAACTATCTCTTCATAAATAAAAATTTAATAAACTTACACATTAGTTTACTGGCAGAGCTGGACTTCCATTGATTAGATGTAGTTTTTTTTACACAAACATGGTGCTAAAACAGGGATGTATTCGGTAGTGCTGACTTGTCGACTGCATTTTTGATTACTGCATGTAAACTGGAAGCATATCAAACTGGAATTATTGCAGAAACTGCTTTCTAACGCAGGATCGCTGCAAAGGACTGAGCGGCACGCATTTGCAAAATCCTCTCTTGCAGTGCACCCAGGCTTGAACTTCTTCAGCACTAACACAATAGACGTACTCTGTACCTGAGCTGCTCCACTGTACACGTATAGAGACTTTAAGCGTAGAGAGCCAACTTTTTGCTTCTAACTGGAAAACCTGTGTATGTGTCAGTAACAGACTTGTTGAAATAAGCTGCTGATCCCCCACAGCTTTGGTGGGTTTACCGCAGGACGCCATACTTGTGCAGTGGAAAAGCCAGACTGCTGATGTGTAAAAAAAAAAAAAAAAGCTTGAGGAGCCCGTACGAACTGTTTGCAGATCTGCAGCCTGCATGAATTCCTCCTCAGTGAAACCCCCCCCCCCCACTCCAACGTCTCCCCTTTACCTTCGCAGTGACACGGAGGACCACAAGCCGCTGAAGGGCAGCAGGACGCCGTCCAACGGGACGGTGCGGCGGGACGAGAGCGACGACAGTTTAGTTGACTACGGGGAGGGCGGGGACGGTCAGTTCAACGAGGACGGCTCTTTCATCGGCCAGTACAGCGGCAAGAAAGAGAAGGACACGCACGAAGGCAACGAGAGCTCGGAGGCCCCGTCGCCCGTCAACGCCATGAACTCGTTCGTCTAGCGAAGGGGGCCGAAGTCTGACGGCAGCAACCCCCCCCCCCTCCCCCCTGCCAATGTGACCCACCCCCGTTGGGGGCGTTGCTAAGGGGGCCGTTGGTGGGGGACATCTGCTGCCCCCCCCCCCCCCCCCCGTGGTGGATGTCACTCTGCCGACACGTCCTCATCTCCACACCCGTCAGCCCCGGTCACGCCGTGACTCCCCCCCGACGAAAAAAAACACTCTCTACTGTCCCCCCACAACCGATGAAAGAACGCGTGAAACCAGAGACATTAGGGACAGACAGAGCAAGCAGTACAGGAGAAGCAGACGGAATGTACCAGAATGGGTTTTTACCACTCAGACTGAGCATGTGTGTGGCCAAGTGTGTGTGTTAGTGCTACTTTATCTTCTTTGCAGATAAGAAAAAATGTCATTTTCAAATATATATAGATATATATCTACATACATAGACAAATATATCTATGTATATTCATATATATGCCTATATGTTGATATAGGGATATATTCCATGAAAATACAGTTAATTACTCACAGGCAGGCAAATATGCATTAACACACATTCGTAAGTATCTGCATGAGTACGTCATGAGTCTATGAAGCATTTTACCACTCTTGTGTTGGTTGTTGCAGAGGTAAGCTGCGTCTTAATACTGTATTTGGTGCACGCCTACGAGCATCTGGGTTTGCCTTTTTCTTTACCTTGCTTTCAGAATGTGTTCAATGGCGTGTGATATATAGAGAAAAACTGGCCACAGCTGTGATAAGTGTGACTCAAAGTAGAAGCTCGTATACGTTTCTTTTGTTTTTTCACGACAGAGGGACTGCTTGTACATATGTAATAGAATAAGAAGAAAGTTATATTTCCACTTCAGGTTTGTCCATTCGGAGAGTGGCGTCACGCCAGCCAGAAGTCCCACATTTGGATCCAATCGGCCTGCTTGTAGCCCCGTGTTTTCTCAAATTCGTTCATTTTTTGCTTGCATCTATTTCACATTGTGTTTACTTTCATCTAAATCATGTTACTGATCACTAAAGGAGGTTTTAATCCAGTGTCACTGTCGAGTGCTTCCACACTGAGTCTAGGCCACTGTGCAAAAGCTCATCAGAACTACCCCAACGTCGTTTCCAGTATCTTTTGTGGCTTATATATTTATATATGTACATATATATGATGGCATAAAAGATGTTATATGTAAAGGTTTTACTGAGAGTCCACGCAGTAGTTTCGGGATATCTTTTTATGAGTTGATGATCAAGAAGCTCTCAGCACGGTTTCTAGTGCCTTCGTAGAAAACAGTGACCTGGAGCCACAGTTACAAACCCCTACATACACAATACCGAGCAGAACTCATAGCAAATCCCCTTGTGAGTGATTACATTACAAACAGAACACCATCCGACCTTACTACAATGACAGCATTAAGGATATGGGACTATTAAATCCAACATTTGTGGAAAATAACCCATATGACTCAGCTGAAAAGGGAGAATTTGTTTGTAAAGGAAAATTAACAACCTACAAATGGCGGACAAATAAAGGAAGAACCTGCAGTGATAGGAGATGAAGGTGCATTTTTTTTTGCAGTTAAGCGATTGCCTTTACCCTGTGGGGAAATATTTCCATTACAAGTCATCTTTCCAGAGGCTTAAACATTAAAAACAACAACTAAATGAAGGGATATCTTTTGGCAGAGTAGGATTCACCAAATTGGTTCTGGTGGCATGTGCTGGCCCAACATCTTACCCAGAGCCTTTATGGAGGTTTTTTTTATTTAGTTTCTGCCCATCTCGTTGAGTACTGTGAAAAGATCAATCTAATAAGGTTCATGCACAGGGTTAAAAACTTCGTCAACGTTACAAAGTGGCATCGGAAAAGAGGACTCCACTTCAAACGCTATCTCATGACAGAACAGCAAATAGTTTGGTTGGTCCACAATGCAAAACATTGGAATTTACAAGAAAAAGCTTCAAAATTCAGTGAATATCACATGTAACTTAGCTTTTTGTGTACATATTTACAGCTTTGGTTTGGACATATTAACATTGGTCAGGAATGCTTGAAATAGGATTAGAAGTAGAAGTTTATCTCCTTCTGATTCCTCACTGCTTGGTGATATAACGACTGCAGAGAGTTCTATTATCAGGTCATCTATTAGAACCATGTCTTTCACATGTGGATGAACGGAACTATTAGATGTTTTCCGGTGAGACCGGGCTGCAGCTTCTGCGACAGATTGTTCCGGCCATGTTGACAATCACGATACTCAGCTGCCATCATATCATACAGTGTGAGGACCATCAAATATATCAGATTGGTGTCCTGGAAACCCGAGGTCACGCGTTCATTGCAAACACTCTCCTCCCGATGTGTTTCAGTCGGGGGAGGTGAAACTACTGCCAACCTGCTCACCAGGTTACTGCCAATGGGAACCCGACTCACCAGCTGCTGTGCTCCTTAAGCTAAGGGTAGCTATTCGAAAAGAAGGGATCAGAAATGAATGCTACTGAATGTGGATACTGCTGTATTTGTTTATGTGAATGAATATGTTGCTTGTCCAATTGCAAAAGGAAGATAACACTGGTGACTTTGGTTTATGCATTTAACCTCCCACAGTACATGTTTCATTCTGAGCGCAACATTCGTGTGAGTTTTATATTCCTGTAAACGAATGGAGCTCCGTGTGATCGTTTGGGTGCACGAGTGAGTGTGTGCTGCACATGCATGCTAACGTGAACCGCGTGTGCCATGTGTACTTTTGCTTTCTATTTTCACTGATAACCGTCTGCAGTTTGGAAGTGTATCAAGCAGTCTTTTTCTTTTTTTTTTTTTTTCAAAGAACAATTCCATGTTTTATCATAACTTGCATCAAGTTTTTAGGTTGCAATGTGTCAGCATTCCTCATGTGGATGTGTTTAGTTTTTTTTTTTCATTGTAAATAAGCGGAGGTGTGTCGATGTCGGAGGTGAGAGCCTGACCTCTCTGGCACTGGGATTGTGTGAGATGAAACTATTCACAGTTTTCACTCTTTCATTTTGGGGTGAAATTCAATCTATTATTTTTTTTCTCGTCAGGTGAATTTGGTAGGTCAACTGTTTAGCCAATCAGGTATCAAAGGAGATAATTTAACTTGTGAGTGAGCTCTTGTGGCACCTGTGATGTGTCTGTCTCGAACATTTCCTGCACATTTTCAGTGTTTTTCTTTAAGGCACACAGGTAAAATGGCTGTAAGGTTTCAAAGAAATGCGCACATCCAATTCAGTCTAGATGTCTCTAAGTAGACATTTGACAAAAGTGACATATCCTTTCAAAAGTGTGCACACACATACGCTAAAAATAACCAATAAACAAAAGAGTAGAAGACATTTGGAGTGTACAATAGGATGACCAGCGCCGGCACTTCAGTGATCTGGCAAATTGGAGTGTGGCTATCCTGGAAATGATGGTGTAGTTCCTGTTGAACAATTTGACATTCTGGTTAATGTTGAGGCTACACAAGAAGCATGAAAGGCTGTCAAAAAGGTTAACTCAACAATATGATATTGGAAAATATTTTGTATTTTAAATGAAGTTTAAGAAAACTAAATAAATGTTGATTTCAGGATTCGAGTGACTCTTGTTTTTGCTCCCCTTCTGGATTCATTCCCATGTGTTTTTGGCTCCATCTAGTGTATGAGTTGTTGTTTTTTTAATCCTTTGCCTGCTACAGTGATAAACGTCCAAAAGTGTAATCCTTGCAGGATTAACACATCTGCTGCTTGTGTGTTTTCTCTCAGATTTTTATTAACAAAGAGCACATTGTGTTTTCCATGCAAAAGTTGTCATTTCTAAACGTGACGGCCATCTGTGAATGGAACATGCTAAAAAAAGACCTTTAATTCAATCAATTATTTTAATTTCTGTTAAAAATGAGTTGAGTCAAATGAAAAATGATGGACCAAGCTGGAAGGACATCTGGTTGCCTGTCCTTTATAGCTGAAGTCATTAATAATAGATCCAACTGAAGGTTATTTATAATGCACAGCACATGGTTGCATCAAGCAAGGGGACAAATGACAGACTTTTTCAAACATAATTTTTATTTTCATTATGTTTTACATGCTGTTTTTCAAAGTCGTTTATAACTATTCTAATATTACTTTAATATACCTTGAAAATTCCCTTGAATTATTATCTCAGAAAATCATCTACACTTTCTTTAACCTTACGCTGATTCCGGACTATTTATTTATAGTGTTCTGGTCTGTTGTTACTGATCTAATCCCCACTCCTTTCCCATGAAGCCTTTACCTCCCTTGCCTGAGATGCTCAGCAGCATCCCTCCCATCCTCCCTCCATCCCTCATGGACCAATCGCAGCCTCCTCCTCGCTGCTCCCCTGACGTGCCACTCAACGTCTCCCATCCAATAGAAAAGTTCATCCGGAACGGGACGCTCCGGCGGGTGGGCTGTGTGGGGGTGATGCGGTTCTGGGTCCAGGTGTGCCACGAAGACGGCGTCCGGAACATTTTTTTTTATCCCCATCCCGTCTCAAAAGGTAAGGACAAACCCGGGGCGAGAAGCTGTGCGTAAACGCATCCCGTGTCCCGTCTGGATTTGGTCCATCTGGGTTCTTCGTGGTGCTGAAGTGGACCGGCACCGTTAGTACCGCATTGCAGAGCAGTGAATTACCGGTGCCGGCTCAGTCGTCATGAGGCCCAAGTGATGCAAAGAGGCTGCGCACTTACTTTTGGAAGCGGCTGCAGAGTCGCTGTTCGCTGGAGAAAATTTGAAAAATTCTGATTTAGCCGATGGAGTTAGAGCCTCGGACAGTTTAGGAAAGAGAGAAAAAAAAAAGAAAAAGACACAAAGTGGATGCAGGGAGGAGGCAGCAAGGTGAAAGTGTCACATTCTGTCTGCGTCAAGGGCGCAGGGAGCCGCGAACGCGTCATGGCATCCGATACAGGCTTACCTGGAAAAAATGCTGTATCATGACACAAAGTTTATATAAATGTCAACTTAAAGATGCTATTGCTTTTTGCTATTGATGTAATCCATTCTAACACAAAAATGTGGAATGTTTGCAAAACATAAGTGACAATAGGAAATGTCTTCCGGAAAGAATGAATCCTTATAGCTGTCAGAAGCATTCTCAACATGTTAGATAGATGGATAGATTTATTTATGGGTCTCCAAAGGGGAATTCTTCTACAGTTGATAAACTGCAATTATTTCTCCCTTTTAATCTCCAGCGCAGCATAATGGTTTTTGGATTTATAAGGTTTTTTTTCCCCCCAACTTTGACTGTTTTTTACCACAAAACCACAGCAAACACTGCTATTCAGCCAGTCACTAAGACACCAGGCTTAATGCATGAGCTGACCTAAATTTCATCCGGCTGTCCAAAGAGGATCTCAGACCAGATTATTCCCAGGAAAAGCATGAAAACACCAGCAGATTGATTGATAAGAGCACAACAAATGGCCGCAGCGTAATCTATTTGAATATCTACAAATGCCTTGTGGAATTTTGTTAAATATATGATCTTCATAGTCCGGGAGGACAAAGCTATACAGGCTGCAAAGGCAGGACATGTGCAGCCAGTTGCTGCGTGCTGTGGGGGAATTATTGTTGAGTCATCAGGACTGCCATGAGGAGTCAGTGCTGCAGTCTCTGCATGTGGATGGGCTCTCATTGCACGGGGAGGGTGCCTCTATAATGTGTTCTGTTCTTCTGTCTCGTTGGCTGAGACAGAACAGACTGCTTTTTTTCCCCCTTACATGCTAGATCTGCATTTCTTTGCCCTTTTCTTTTTTTCCCGTCAGGATGACTTTGCAAAATCTGTGTGGCTTTTATCTGGCTGCATAGTGAACACTGAACAAAGGATTTTATTTTTATTGGAATTCAGGTCCTTAATAGACGATACTCAAGTGTTTTTTTCTGGCTATCTGTAGTTTTTTCAGGTTTATGTTCTAATTCTAAAGATCTATATGAACAGATCAAGTATGTCTGTATGACAACAGACCTGACAGCTAACAGTGTGGTGTCCTGATGAATCTCTGGGTCCTAACTTAGTCAGAGCCAACATCTGCAACAAAAAATAAAGAAAAAGATATTTAAGAGTGTTTTCAGCTGCAGCTTTGACCAAAGATCTCAAACTCCAGCCCTCGAGGGCAGCTTGGAAACAACTATTTTCAAAAAACATCCCTGGGAATAGGCATTCCTGCTGATTCTGACGTGAAGCCTAAGGCCCACATCCAATGCATTTGACCTGAGACTAAATGCTGCTGGAACAGTTCCCTATCACACTTAGGATGACTGTTATAGTGGAAGGACTTGTGGTGCTCTGCATTGCAGCGTGCTTCTTTGTAATCCACCCTCCCCCACCTCACTTGCGTTGTGTTTAGGTATAAACTATATATATCCTTGTTTCTGTCTAATCCCAGTGCCTGACTCCCCCTTTCTGTTTTCCCCTTCATGACCGGGATAGCTTGGACTTGCCTTGCTACCCCACCCTGCAGAGGCGACACATGAATATGTGTGACATCACAACAGGAGACGTAGAGACACTGCAGAACTGCTGTGGGTTTTGCACACAAAGCGAGCTCTGGGGATTCATGTTTGAGTAGCATTATGTGCCTCTGTGCTTCTTTTGAGCACGCAAGGACTTACCTCACACTCTTTCGCAGCATCCAGCTGAGTCACTCACATCCTGAATCATTTAAACGCAGAGTCAGATCTCGAGCCAGGACAGCTCTGGCTGTTTCAGCCATCAGACCATGTTAATGACAGGAGTAAGTTGTTTAATCTGGATGGTGAAGTAAATCAGCAGATCGAAATGAGCAGACATCTTTGTCTTTGTCTCTCGCAGCCCTTTCCAGTTCATGCCCTTTCCACTGACTTCCTGTTTGCGTCCCTCTGCCCATCCGTCCAGTAGCTCAGTCTGCTGACCGTCATGGCTTCCACTGCTTTATTGCTGCTGGTCATCTCCTACTCGGTCTCCCTGACAGGTAAGATCAAACCAAGGTGAAAGTAAGAAACGTTTTTGCGCTTCTGGAAAGTGTTGACGAGATTTCTTCTCAACATTTCTTCTCTTGTAGTGGCCGTCTTGTTCGGTGAGCCCAGGATATTCGGAGGTGAGCTCAGTTTCATTGAAAATAACAGGAGCATTGGGATATTAGCACCCAAGCTTGAAAGGTTTGCTTAAATCTTTCAGAGGACGCCACTGGTTATGGCCCCATATTTGAAGAAGAGCCTGTGGATGTGGTCTACACTGAAGATTCACCAGACAAGAGAATCTCCATGAACTGCAGGGCACGCGCAAACCCCCCGGCTTCATACAGGTTTGAAAAACCATCATGGATGTCAGACTCTATTATGTCAAGACAATATGAACACTGAGCAGGTCACAGTTAACGTATTTATGTCACAGATGGCGGCGCGATAACTGGGAAATCAAGCTGATGGAGCAGCCAGACGAGCACTACAGTTTGGTTGGTGGAAACCTGGTGATCACTAATCCTATCCATAAAAAACATGCCGGGACTTACATCTGCGTGGCCAAGAACATCTACGGCACCGTCATCAGCAAAGAGGCCAGGGTCAAGTTTGGATGTGAGCATTTCACGGGCTTCGTTAAAGATGGCCGCGCAGAGGCGGACAGAACCAACCTTTGATTTATGAGTTGAATGAGAAATCAGCTGGTGGCGACCTAGTTGACCTGTTTATATTTTCTGATCCATCGTTTAGGATTCATTTATTCTTTATCATGCAGTTTTAGAGGAGTTTCCCGATGAGGAGAGAGAGCCGGTGCATGTGAAGGAAGGACAGGGGGCGGTGCTGCTGTGTGCACCTCCAAAAGCTTGGCCAGGTATGGACAGATGTTCTTCTCTTCACCAGCGGGTTCCATCCTGGACATGTCGCCAGTCTATTGCAGCTTTTGAAATGTCTAAAACCGGACTGTTTTTCCCTATTTTGTCCTTTTCAGAGGAAGTGACTTATCGCTGGATTTACAACGAGTTCCCCGTTTTCCTGCACACCGACCGGCGCCGGTTCGTCTCCCAGAAAACGGGGAACCTTTACATCTCCAAAGTGGAGGCACAGGATGCAGGAAACTACTCCTGCTTCGTTTCAAGTCCCATCTTAGGGAAGAGCGTCTACTCCAAGTTCATTCCTCTCATCCCCCTACCCCCTGAAGATGGTAGGCCACAGCAGGCCTGCTGCAGCTTGATATAATACATGTGTAACTTTTTTAAATGTATTCCATGCTAAACAATTGCTAAATTTTCCCAGGTGAGGAGAGAAAATATCCAGCAGATATCAGAGTGAAGTTCCCTGACACCACTGCCATGCTGGCCTCCAATATCACATTGGAGTGCTTTGCTCTTGGAAAGTAAGTTTAGATTGACTTTGTACATGTTTCCTCGGTGTATGAGTTTGCAGGACCTTAGAAAAGATATCTGCCCTCAGATGGTATGCATTAAAAATCCTGAATGACATAGTCAAGCTTCAATGGAAATTCCATTGAACCGCTTTTGAGGGATTTCAAATAAGTACACATGCAAAAAAAAATTTTAATGGAGGCATTTTTTAAAGGAAAAATTACATTCAGCACTATTCCGTTAAATAAAAACAGAATAGCCTTAATTATCAGAGCATTATAAAATAAAAGTTGTGCTGTGTGTTGAATGTTTTCCACTTTTGAACAAACTTTCTTACTATAGAGTAATGGACTATGCAAAAACAGACCCAATGCCTGTTTTATCTGTTCAGTCCCATCCCGGATATTGTGTGGAGGAAAGTGGATTCGACAGACCTCCCTCCAAATCATGAAATTAGTGAATCAGGAGCTGTGCTTCATCTCTACAATGTTCAATATGAAGATGTGGGAGCTTATGATTGTGAAGCCATCAACACCAAAGGGAAGGACTGGCACAAAGCCTGGCTCTATGTGGAGTGTAAGATACGTTTACTGATGTGCATTCCAAATATTTCCGTGGTGTCTTCACGTTGATGACTATGTTGTGCTTTCAGCCGCTCCAGAGTGGGCGGAGACCATCAACAACACTCAAATGGACATAGGCTCCGAGCACACAATGCGCTGTGTGGCATCAGGGAAACCTTTCCCTTTTATCCGCTGGTATAAAGATGGATATATGGTAAAAATATCCCAGTTCCTTACTGCATTTGAAGAGATTTCATGATCAGCTGAGCTGTTGCTAAGTGTGGATGCTTTGTGTGGATGCTTTCCAGTATGGGAAAGGGGAGCTTAAGTTTTCCAGTCTGACTTTCGATGACTCTGGGATGTACCAGTGTATAGCCGAGAACTTCTGGGGCATCAAATATGCCAACGCGGAGCTCCGGGTCATTGGTGAGCGTTCTGCACACTGCAAAGTTTTGTAAAGCCGTGCTTCAACTCAAAGTGTCACTTACTGTCTGCCACCAGCCTGCCCTCCAACATTTGAGCTCAACCCTGTTAAGAAGCAGCTTCTCGGGGCTAAAGGTGGACGGGTAGTGATTGAGTGCAAACCGAGAGCTGCTCCGAGACCTCGATTCACATGGACGAAGGGCAAAGAACTCCTCTTCAACAATTCTCGGTCAGCAGAATAAGAGAAAGTAAAAAATTCAAACATGGAGCATGAAAAGACAAATGTAGCCCCAGAATGACTCTAAAATGCCAATGTATGAATTAACTGTTTTGATTCTGGAAACTTTTTAGCATTTCAATCATGTTTGATGGAAGTCTGGAGATCCGAAATGCCACCATAAATGATGAGGGTCTGTACACCTGCCTGGCAGAGAATGACAGAGGAAAGGCCAACAGTTCGGGATATCTCACCATGACAGGTCAGTTTCTGAACAGTTTGTGTGCATAGGTGATAAAAAAAGGATGAAAGGGGGTGCTGTTCCTTTTGCTTGTAAAATTAACTAAAACCTGTTCTGCTCTTTAAAGAACCAACAGGGGTCTTTTGTTAATTTTTTTAAAAATCTATTCTGTCTGATTCATAGATACTTACACTTTTAAATCTCATCAGATCCGTTTTGCTGCGGATTAATAAACCAGCGGTGCTGTCCATTGTGCTGAAAATCCAGCTTTATCCTATGGCTTTTTTGTTTACACATCTGAGCGAGTTTCAGATCCATTATAGTTCCCATCATGGTTTATAGTGTAAATGAATACAGTTTTAAAGTTAATGAAGAGAATTCCCCCACTTAAAGTAGAGTGGAACCAAGTAAAGCTTGTTTTAAGGATTACTGAAATAATGATATATGAAATCAATCTTAATTATGTCCATGTTAATTTTAGAAGTCTTCTAAAAACAAATTTTCACCTGGGTCTTGATTTAACCTCATGATGTCATTTTTCACTTAGAGGCGACCATCCTGTCAGTAGCACCTGAGGACAGTGAGGTCAAAGTTGGTGATGAGATTGTTCTCAGGTGTGCTGCTTCATTTGACCCCATGCTGGACATCACGTTCATCTGGGCCATAGACTTCAGAGTCATTGACTTTGACTCTGAGTGGCAACATTATGAACGCGTTATGGTAAGTTTTACTCATTGTGGACCTCTCTAAAAACAGCTGTCATCAGGTTTTCTATAAACGACTCCATGTTCCACTCCCCCCTCCTCCATTTTCTCATTTTTGTTGGTTAGAGTGAAGATGGAATTGGTGATCTAAGAATAAAAAATGCCCAGATATGGCATGAGGGTCGCTATACATGCACAGCTCAAACTGTGGTGGACAACGACACTGCTTACGCTGACCTTAAAGTTGTAGGTCAGTCCAGCCACGCTAACTAAAAGAAAGACTAGAAGAACAGATGAGGACAACTGATCACCTTGATACCGAACTTTCCATCAACTACCTCCAGGTGTTCCTGGGCCTCCTGGTGTGATCCGGATTGAAGAGATTGGGGACACTTGGGTGAGGTTGTTGTGGACCAAAGGATCGGAGCATAACAGCCCAATCCTCTACTACACCATTCAGACCAGGCACTTCTGGGCGTTGAATGAAGACGACTGGAAGAATGCAAGCACCTGTGAGTACTACTTCTTGCCAGCAGGGGGCCCCATTGACCCAACTAGAGATTCCCTGTCTTTGTATGTGCTCTGAAAAGGTTTTGGCATATTTTTCATCTATTATTGGGTGTCGTCAGCTTAAAAGAAATATGTTTGAAATTATATTTGCTTTCCTCAGCTCCGACTTTTCTTGACGGAACAATGGAGAAAGCTGAGGTAACTGACTTGTACCCGTGGATGGAATACCAGTTCAGGATCATTGCCACCAATGAGTATGGGTCAGGAGAGGCCAGTATCCCATCCCTCAAGATAAAAACCTGGGATGCTTGTAAGGACGCTGTTGTCATGTCGCAACTATTATTCAAAACTACTTATATAAAAATATGCAATGATGTAGTAAACTATTTCTCATCCAGCTCCCGTGGTTTCCCCAACTAATGTGGCTGGATATGGAGGTCGAAATGGTGAGATCGTCATCACATGGGATGTAAGTGTCTTATTTTTAATTCCTCACCCAAAGTTGCATTGACATACTGCTGCCTTTAAAAAAAAAAAAAAAACTCATATCTCTTTTCACTTGCCACCACTAGCCCGTGCAGCCATGGTACTTTTATGGGAAAAAATTTGGCTACATTGTGGCATTCAAGCCTCATGATGCTTATGACTGGTGGTATGAGACCATCTCGGATCCGGAGACGAGACGATACGTTCACAGAGATTCATACTTCGTTCCGACCGATGAGGACTTCCAGGTGCGAGAGTTTCAGGTGAAGGTGAGGTCCTTTAACGTAAAAGGAGACGGACCCGACAGCCTCACTGAAGTCATCTATTACCCCAGAGATGGTAAACCATTTTTTATTTTTCTTTAAAGCATTGTTTTATTTAGTTTCAATCTTGAACCTATATCTGTGTCAAAAAGCTGTGTGATTAGATTGTACAGCTTCCTCATCAATTCAATCGGCCAAAATTGGCTTATTTCTGCTCTTGTCTTTCTGATCCAGTTCCCACAGAGTCTCCAACAGATGTGTATGCCCGGCCAGTGTCCTCCACTGAGGCTGTGGTTTGGTGGCTGCCAGTGGTTGATACTGGAACAGGTCTACAGCAGTACATAGAGGGATATCAGGTACAGCACCAGATTTACATAACTAATGAAAGATTATTGTTCAGACTAAAACTGATCTGACCTGATCCTCTGTTCTGCTAACCAGGTCAAATACTGGAGAAAGTATGACGACCCAGAACCAGGAGCCAATCGCATACTCGTTCCAGCATCAGTCAATCAGACCCGGCTTGAGAACATGCTGCCAGACTCACACTACCTCATAGAGGTCAGAGCCTTCAATGGAGCCGGCTTTGGACCACCTGGTGAACACTGTGAGATGTTCACAAAGAGAGCACGTAAGTCCAGTTTAAACAGAGAAAAAGTTGGATGTGGTAATGCATAAATATACGTATGCATTTATTGAGATTTTTTTTCTGTGCAGCACCTCCAGAGCCTCCCAGGATGTGGCGCTATATCAGTTGGACTGGAAAATGGCTGTATGTGTGGTGGGATCACATCGAGTACGACTGGTTTGGCAATATTTCCTTCCCTCTGTACTACAAGGTAGGTACAAGCAGCTCCGTAAACTTTTCTCCACCTTATGTAAAAGAAGTTAAAGAATTTTCTAAATGTTTCAATTCTTTTCCGTCTTGTTTGCCAGGTCATGTTCAGGAAGACAGGATACATCTATGGGAAGGTCTACATTACTGGCTGGCACTTCATGGACTTCCCCATGCCTCAGGTTGGAGATTTCGAACTGATGGTACGAGGCCGTTATGAAGGAGGAGATGGCCCAGTCAGGAAGATTAGGATTCAGGGTAAGGCCCGGAAAAATAAATGATCTAAGGTTGTCTTCTGATGGTCTCATATTTGTAATCCCCTGTCTTATGTTTCGTCTTCTTCCTCAGGTAAAGCATCGACCATCACGCCCAGCCTAAGGCTCATGTCATTGGTGCTTCTGGTGCTGTGCGTTATGGGATTGGCCGTTTAAGTCTGCTCCGTGCATACTTTCTAAAAATAAACTCTGGGAGGCAAAGACATGGACCTTATAGAAGTCCACATAATGAGTCTTCACAGTGATAGCCACTGATTAGGATCACACAGTAAACATCATCACTGCATTTGTTCTGATGTTACCACACGGTGGATTTTTTTTTCTTCTCAGAAATAAACTGTAACAATACATGCCATTTCACACTTTTATAAAGCACCTACTGGATGAAAAGAACAGCAAATGCTTACAGGGAAAAGAGAGAATCTTATGGCTGAAAAATCTGACAGTAGAAGTCCAGATGTTTTAGACAAATTATAACTTCTGAGCTAATGAGGGAAGATGTTTGCTGGATGATATATTTAGGGCATTTAATTCCCCAAATAAACACTGTTTGAACAGAATTGAATGCACCTAGGAAGGTCATTTTCAAGTTAAATAAAAGAAAAACTGCTCTGTCACTGCACTCTTCTTAGTTCGTCTGTCATTCTTTTATTATAGTTATCTATTTTAAAACAGTTTTATAGCAATTTGGTGCCAGAATAATTTTAGAGGATATGAATGAATGAAAGATTTGGGAAATATTCAGGTTTTGTTTTTGTTAAAAGGGATTTATGTATAGGTTTAGTTTAATTTTGATGGGCAAAGTCAGGAGGATATGTGGCTTTAGTCACAAAAGATCTGTTTTTGAAAAGATGATTTTTAAAATGTGCCATTTGTTTTGAATGATGATTTCCACATTCTCCCCTAAAATGCTGTCATTTGGAGGGTTGTAGCTTTTTTTAAAGCTCAGTGCTGGACTCATGTATAGACCCACCATGTGTATATTTCAGCATCCTTTATGTTATCCTGCAAAACTATTAAACACAATACAATCGAAACGTTACACTCTTATAAAATGTCAATGTTCCTTAATGTTTTATTTTTGCATATTAAGAATTCAGATGAACCTGAAAAGTACATTAATCAAAGTCTAAGTAATATTTGGCAAAGAGTCGTAGTTGAAAAAATGAATGTCTTTTTTTTTTTTTACATGAATGGGCTGAAGGAGAAATGGAAAACCTATAGATTTAATCTTTCTGTGTAGTATTTATGTTTATGTTGTTTTCACAGTATGTACAGTGAAACGTGAGGTGTTACTCCAGCCAAAAGGTGGCAGTACATCGACATGTTTTTTTTTTACATCACTGTAACCATTGGCTTGGAGGGCCTGCCCACAAATTACATTTCTAAGAAATTGAAATAATATTATTTACAATTATTTGCACTTGTGTAGCTCGAGTGTCACGCATGCAATCTGTGCATTAAGAAAAATATAGTGCCGTATTTCTTTGTTTGTTCTGAGCAGCATAAGAAAATTAGATCTGCAGATGTTCACGACTTCTAATCTTTTTACTTTGTCTGTGTGCTTTTGCCTCCGAGGGGCTTTGCTTGTTTCCACCACAGCTGTGTCTGTGTGGGTGGCTTTTATGTCTCCTGTTTCCAACTCTATTACCGGCATTTTTTTTCTCCAATTTTACCTCCTTCCCCGCAAACAAATTGCACGGACTGAGAAGATCTCATGAGAGGCTGAAATCAATGCTTCCATCATTTACAAACAATCACAGCAGATGCACAAAAGTGAGTCCTCCTTGGCAGGGGAGTGAGTCTCACTCCTGAGAAGGATATTGGAAAGCCTGTTGTTGTGATACACGGCTCCTTCAGCTTTTATTAACATGCTCAGTGTGGCTTTCCCTGGACAATATACACAGATAAAATGTTTGCACCTTTTTTGTCTGTGGCCTGAAAAGCAAGGGCTTTTAAAAAATGATATGATGCACTTATTTTCCAGTAGAATTTAGTATCTTGATGCAGTTTTGCGGTTAAATTAGAAGGGATTTCTAACTGTAAAGACTACACAGAATTAGTTCTCCTTTGCCAGTGTGGATGTGTTTGTGTTGGTCTCACTGGAATTCAGTTTAGTTGTGCTCAAGATGCACCCCAAGTGGTCCTAAATAGGAAAGGTGGCGAGGTCAACCCACCTGATGAAGCATGCATATGCAACGTCAACTCCAGCTTTGCCAGCATTTTGGAAACTGATTTAATTCATCTCACTGCTACTGTGGAACAGTATGTTGCATTAGAATGAGGATTTCTCATCATATAAATCTGAAATTGTTTTTGTATCTCAGCATCTTTAATTGTGACATTGCAAGAAGAAAACAGATATTTAAAATCCCAAAAAGAATATATGTAGGATGTAAAGTCAGTAAATAAATGAATTAGTTGGTCAAAGGCCAAATTCAGAAATAGTAAACCTAGCTTTTCATAATAATTAATTTTACTATTTTTACTGTTTTCTATGTGTAAATTCATACACATGTATAAATGTGTAACATTGTAAAGTTAGAAAACCAGAGCTCTTAACATTTTTACTACGTATGCATTTTTTTATGGTTAACTCTTTGGAATCGAGTAAAGCAGGAAAGAGGAGATCCATCTTGATTAGATGAGGAACACCTGGTGGAAGAGATGACAACTAATTAATCTAACTGCCAACAGGTTTGTCCTGAGGAGGCAAAAAGGGAGATTCTCAGAAAGTGGAGGTGCAAACACATGAGGGGTTAAGGGAAAAAAAAGCAAGAAGATAAAAATGATGATGTCAAAGATAATGTTTCTCAGATTGTAAAGATCTTTATGATCTGGAAGAATCTTTATGCACAAAGACAAGGTCATAAAGCGGTGCTGAAAGGCAGCGCATCATTAAGAACCATCCTGTCTGCATGGGTTAAGCTCAACCGTGAAAGGGCAGAAACAATACTCATGCTGAAAAAAACCCTCCAAATTTGTGGTTTTCAAGCTGAAAATGCTAACTCAGTTCAATTACTGTTGACTTTTTGAAATCTTCTTCAAGCCTCTTTCCCTTTATAGACCTACAATGTAAAATAATGATCCCAGCCCCATGGAAAAAGTTCTTGCAGAATAAAGTGACTTATTCTCTGATACATACATTAATACATTGCTGGATGTCAAGAAGTCACTTTAAATGAGCTCCCATGTTAAAGAGAAATATAGCTGGTTGTCAACATATTATATATTCCCTTTGCTGCTCTAAATTTGATCAGAGGAAGTTCTGACTGTCGTGCTCCACCTGTGATGGTGGAGGTGCATAAATGGGTTTTGTAATAGAGCCGGTCCTTAGTGCTCAAAGCAGGCTCAGTTTGTGTGATTTCATGCCTCTCACATCCACTCATTACATCATTATCAACTCCTCTCTACCCTTTTAGTCCAATTTTCCTTTTTCTCCAAACCAGAGACTGTACTTTTGCACAACATGAAACTGTGAATGTAAATGGAGAGCCCATTTTCTGTCCTTCAACGGCAGGGTCAAGCATCAAATGTGTGGAAAAGATCAAAATGAAGTCTGCAGAGGAAACAAAGAGGCGAATCAGGACACATGCAAAGTAGTCTGCCTCGGCCTTGGTACTGGCCTGTAAATCACAAACATCTCGCAGGGCTCCTTGGCTTGCCGACAGCCCAGAGAGGAGAAGACTGGCCTGCTTGAACCAAAGAGCAGTCCTCTTAGCAACATCACATGACTCCTGGGCTTTACAGAGAGCCACACTAAATCTCAAAGACCAATTTGGCTTGGCAGAGCTGGCCTGCGTTAGTAGCATAGCTAACCTGGTTAGCTGCCCATAAGACCACGATTGCTGGCTTCTGCTGCCGTTTGATTGGCTGAAATGGCTTGTAGTGTCAGGTAGGAGAGTAATTGCCTCCTCTATGGATAGTTTATGACCCTGTTTACCCTGTGAAAAATGGCTCCTATGCGTATTCCTCTTCCCTGTAGTACATTGTCAGGCGGGTGGTGTATGAAGGTGCTTTTTCACCATTAATGAGAAAAAAAATATGTGCACCTCAGGCTGAAGGAGACCATTTTAGCTGTATTGTGTGGTATTGAAGGAGAATTGATTACTTTCTTTGTGTGGAAAACCTTTTTCCTGTCCATTGGCTGAGATATTTTCCCTACACTCTCTGCTGAAACCTGTTTAAACTCAAGTATCACACATTGTGTTGTACTATTGTGGGACTTTTGTTTTGTTCATTGGTCCCCTGCCAGATTTCTCCCTGTCGGATTTGGAAGAAACACCAAATTTCCTTTTCTCATCATCCCTGTCTTGCACAGGCAGATCTAATTCTTCTTTGTGTTGATGCCAGAGGAACTGTTGCAAACCCTGTTTGAGTCTAATTGAAGATTAACAGGAGAAAAGTATATAATTTCAAACCATTTTTTTTTTACAAGTACCTTTTGTGTCTTTGAGACTGTGAAGAACATAATAGTCTGACACATGTAATGAGGGTAAATTGTTGTGGAGCTGTTTGTCTGAATTATTTCAAGGGAACAGAAGGGACATCTGACAGGAGATTAAATCATCATTGATTGTTCAATCTGGCAAATAACTGTTTGTCAGTTCATTTGTGGCTTTAGGTCCAAACTCAGCAATCAAAATGAACAAGAACGATTTTGTTCTAAACCACAGGCATTCATGAAGCTAAATGAAATATTTGCAGAAGATTTTAGTGAGAGAATCCCATTTGTTTGGAACTTTAGTAAACAAATTTTACAGTCAGTTGGAGTTAAAATTAGTATCAGGTTTAGGCTAGATTGTGTATTTCTAAATGTTATTTATTCAAAATAAAAATACCACTGAGCATTGAACTGTAATGTCTATGGTCAGTAACAGTTTTCTATATGCAGCTGTGTCTGTAACCAGGGGCTGAGAAAACATGTGAATTCCACTCCAACAGGCCTAGGAAGCATCGTGTGTTGAGTTGACAACTTTAACACATGCAGCAAAACAATAATGACACATGTATATGTGATTTCTGCAAAGACTGAGGCATATCTGCTCAGTAGTGCCCTGGTTGTCAGTGTGGAAAGCCTTCCACCATCCCTGTGGGACGCTTTCACCTGTCACACAGGAGGCCTTGGGGTGAAGGATGGCTGTCGGGTCGATGAAAAAGATATGTGGTAACTGCTGTCAGAAGCGAAAAGTTGGACGGAGTTGGTAAAAAACAAGTAAAATAAAAACTAAATGGAAGATTTTTTGTTGGGAATGACTTGGGAATGAATTCAGAGGCAAAACATCCACCTCCATCGCTCATCACAGCCTTGGAATAGACTTATCTCAAATTTCACATTTAGAGGAGATGACATGAAAGTAGAAATCAAGTTAAAGTTTAAAAGGCAGTTCAAAGGATGTACGAGGTCCAAAAACATGCTCAGACTTTCCTGTCTGTGTTGACAGATCTGTCTTCAGGCTACGATGGAAATGTCAACTTCGACAGCATAAAACATTGTTTTCCTCTGAATCCGAAGAGGGAACAGGTGCACCTCATCATACTGGAGGGCCTTCGCAGTGTCTTTGTGAGGCTGTAATTTTCTGGAAGTGTTTAAGAGCCAGCTCTATTGGAGATTTGCCCTTTTTATACCCTGACAGCAAACCGGGACATCTTATTTTAATACACCGACTCGAGTAATCTAGCGCCAACGTGGCTGTTAGATTGCATCAGGTCTTCTGGGTTCGAGTTCAACCCCAGAAACGATCTGTCGACACAGATGTTACACAGTCATTAGCAAGATTGCTTCAAGTCCAAATCTGCCTTGTGTCCTCTTGCATCACCTGTGCACAGCAGCTAATGTACTCCTTTGTGAGAAATGTTAGCCGAAAAGCATGAAATTCCAATATCCACAGAAAAGAACCAACACATGAGCAGATGGGAAGGATGACTTATTCGTGGAAGCTAAACCATGACAAAAATGCTGCATTACAGTCTTTGATCATTCCTATTCTTTTCTCAACCTGTAAGGATGAAACCATCTGCAAACAGTTGTATCAGTCTTAGAAAGATAAAGGAAATGACCTGAACTTATAGCATTTCTGGAAACTGTTTAAAGGGTGTAATGTTCACAACTATTCTGTTCCAGATGAATCGGTAATATTGACTGACACCAGACTGCATTTCTTGCCAAATTTTTGATGAAATATCCAAATAAACGTAATTAAACTTTGTCCATTGTCATGCTTTGTGTGAGCAGTTCCTTGTCAGAGGAATCATCTTTGCTAACTTTCCAGACTGGCAGAGCTGTTGTGTTGCTATATTACACAAATCCTCTCAAAGTACTTTTCAACAGGAATCGGAAATCCACAAAAAATCAAAATGGAGGCAGACACTACTTTCTCCTTGAGGTTTGAGGTATGAAATTACACGTGGATGGATAAGTGACCTGCTGAACATCCTTGTGGATCTGCCTTTCAGTTGATATACCATGAAATAGAAGCACAACCAGGACGTGACTCCTGAAGTATGGCAATGAGTTAATGTGTTTTACCGTAATTGAGATGGATGCATTATTAATGAGCTGTTTTAGCTCAAAGCTAGAGATGCATCAAATTATGCTAAGTAAGAGAAAAATGCTAATGGCCTGCTGCAAAAAGACCAAACTTTGCAGTTTTTTTTAATGTCCTTTCCCTTTGGCATCATCTCTTAACCTGCATTCAATGTATTGCTCAAAAACTCATGTTCAAATTAGAATGAGGTGTAAAAATCCCAAAACGATTGTCTGTTTTGTTTGTATGTTGTACATATTTTCTATGGAGTTAAAGGTCTATGTGTTTTTCATACAAGCATTTAAAACAGACTATGCACTGCTTCATGGCCTTAATTAATATTTTTCTGGCCTATGGATGCATTTGCTTTCCGTGGGAGTTGAAGCAATCTTCATTTCTATGCTCAAATGAGGTTAGGGATGGATATGAAACACTAATATACAGATAAGTATGCAAAATTAGTTTGCTCACATGTGACGGAGAGAAATTTGTGCATATACATGTAAAAACAGATGGGAACATGGAGGCAGACATATACACATAGATTGCTGTCTTCTGCCACCATCTGTGAGCTGTCAAACCCTCAGGGGAGGTAGAATCTCTGCAGACTGCTCCTCCGTTAGGTTCTGAAATGAACAACGCGGCAGATGTTTGAGCTGCTTCTCAGTAAGTTAACAAACACCACAAGAAAGCTGCCAGTTTGACTCCTCGTGAGAATCCTTCATGTGCTCTTGTCAGGCAATAATGTCACTTATTTAATGAACTCCTCATAAAATAGTGGAAGAAACATCTGTTTGGCTTTAATTGTTTGGTGAAAGATCTGATGCACGAGTTAAAGAAAGTTACCTGTAGAGGACACTCAATCAGGCCTTTGCAAGGACCAAATGTTCTTTGAATTCTTCGAAACATTAATCTGTGTCAGTAAGTCCATTTCTTGTTATTTCTTTGACCAAAGATTTATTGCAAAATGTTAAATCATGACCCTCAGCAAAGGGCGGAAATACTGCACTTTCATGCAGGAAATAATTAACACCCTTGATTTGCATTTGGACTCAAACATGTCTCAAACTCATTTCTTTGTCCTGACACAGCAGGGTATTATTTAGGAAGTATTGTTTCCTCTTACCAGGTCTTAACCTCCTGAGACCTGACCTTTTATTTGGTGTGCATTTTAGATTTTTTTAAGATATCTGGTATCAGTAGGACGTAATAAGTCGAACTAATAGACTTAGTCATGGTACAGGAAGTTTTTCTTCACATAGGCCCAGTGGGTTTATCTTTATATTTAAAATATTTATTTGTATATTTTATTAAAAGTTTTTGCAATTTGGTTCTGATGGTCCAAATGACTTATTAACGACATTTTAATTAGACGATTAGAACACGATTGGTTGAAAATGTCACAAACCATTTTACATTAGATTTCAAACAGTAGTGTCTGATAGCGTCTGCTTTGAGGCCAAGAGGTCAAAGTCCAAACAAAAAAGAACAATCATGGTAAAGAGAGGCAAAAATTAAACGTCCTTAAATGAGGACGCAGGGTATCAGGAGGTTAAGGTTTCTGACTCAGCCCAGAAGTGGTTGGGAGCACTTGGAAAACTTAAGAAATACTGAGTTTTTCAAACATTCTCTTACATGCATTCACAAAGCGGAGGAGGCAGAGGAAGGAGAAGTTTGATTAGGCACCCATGACATCAGCCACACATTGTAAAAAAACACCCCTCAAACAATAGGTAACATGTCCAGTCAGTTCCCTGAGGAACTGAATCCACAGCTTTGAATTAGTCATTGATGGATGATACAGGGAGGCTTCCATTGTTCATGAACATTACACAAATCGGCTGAGTCTTTGATGTCTGACGATGTAACCAGAGCTCCCCTGTGAGAATAGATTAGCTGCTCATATATAAGGCAGTGTCAGTCATTTCTTCAAGCAATGACACAGAGATCTACTTTTCCATTGCTTTAAATTAAGAGCTATATGAAGCTCAGAGCTGTCAAATATCTGGGTTTCGTTTCAACTAAGATCTCGGATTTAGCAGATAAAAGAAGCTTAAGAAGGCTCTTATGTCTTATTCAAGGACTCTTCTCAGGGTTTTTCCTTATTCTTATAGAAAAATTAACTTTAAATAGTATTTTAACACAAAAAACACCATATGAATATATTAAAAGGGGGAAAAGAGAATCTGTTGAGAATCTATTGGTTCTAAATTTGCAGTTCAAATCCACCGTTATCTTTAGCTTTTCAGTTAAAATAGTAAATATACTATAGGCTATAGTTTAATGTTCTATCCTAATTTTTAAGTCAGTTTTCAGAGTTGAAGTTTTTTAGCTAAACTTATTATGAAGTAAGCATCTATCATCTTTAATACCAAATTGGTCCAATTCAGGCTCAAGGTGCAAGAAAAATTAAATAGATATCTAAAAAAAAATTAAAGACATTTCCCAAAAACTTCTAGGGAAATCTGCAGTGGTTTAATTTCAAATTTAAAACAAAGCAAAAGATACGCACACTGATGAAGTTTGTCATACCAGTTTGCACAAACTGGTGGAAACACTTGTGCTTATGCCTGGATGGATCTTCTCCTGTTGCTGCTCTTGTTTGGTCAGCAGAGGATGAGAAGGGATATTCATTCTGGTTTTGTACCTCTCACCCCATTTCAGCCCCCCTCATCCCCGGACAGGAAAAAAATGTGAGGATGGATGAACGGGTCAGGCCATACATCACATCCAGTTACGGTCACAGCACAGAAGTAATCAATCTCTCTATTATGGAGGGGCGTACTTTGAAATTGGCCTCATTTCGTCTAACAGCATTTTAGTTTGAGGTCTAAACACTGTTTATAGGTGCTTTTTTGTGGTGTAAATGGTAGTAAATAAGATAACAGATCTACTAAAGATGGACAATGTTCTATCTGGGATAACACCATGTCCTGTGAGGCCAATCTCACAAAGGATACAAACTTGAGCTTAGTCCTTGATTGGGTTCATGTGATGCGGTTTTACCGTCCCACCTTTGCTGTCACTCTCCACAGCACGCCGTCCAACAAAAGAAGTCGGTCCTAAAAAGCAGACACGCACAATCCCCCATCTCTAGAAGCCATTAACCCTTTGTGCAGTGAGCCTTTAGTCATCGATTTCAGACTGCCTTTTGTCGGCTGTGATTTCTGCACCAATCGCTCAAATTTCTCAGAAAGTGCAGGGAGAGAACAGGCTGTGGAGAACAGGCTGGCCTCTCAACATTTGTGTGACAGCAAAAACAGAACCAATATATTTTTCAATTGAGAAGAGCAAAAATATTTGAATTTGAATGCATCAGACTTGTGTTTGGGTGGCGAATAAAAGAAGGAGAGGGCGTCAACAAGTTGGGCATTTTGACCTCCCCGTGATGAGCAAATAGCTGTAATTCTGTGCAGAGGTTAGAGATGTGGCAGTTGTGAAATGAGGATGTGACCCCAGCATCACCATGAGGTCAAAGGTCAGAAAACAGAGGTTTTAGGGTAATGAGGTCAGGCAGTGATGCATCACTGTAATACTTGACGCAAATTACTTTGATGGAAACCAAGAAAAAGCTTGTTTTTCTCTTTTGATACACTTTAATCCTGTTTTCCTCTGGTATCAGCACTCATTTTTGGTGCACACATCACCTCTTTTGTCCACATCATTGCACACCTCTTCTAAATTGACCGTGCTCCTTTTTCTACAAATTTGTGCAATTTCTTACCTGTGGAGAATCTGCTCAGCGGAGACTAAAATCTGTTAAAACACCTCTTTTGTTTTTTAAGTCCGTCTCATAACACGTCATGGAGTCGCAGTTTTTCTTCATCGAAAAAAGAAAGAACAACCCATAAATACCGGCGATGCATGAAGATTACCTCATGACCCCTCGTCTTCAGGATGACCTCAATCACTGCTGAGTCTGAAGTGCTTGTTATACAACAGTGACTTATTACTATTTTTAGCAATAGGAAAAAAAGAGAGGTGGGACATAGTGGTGTTTTCACACTCTTTTCAGTTAATCTGAACATTTTAAGAAAAGTCATGTCGTTTGTCCTCAAATAATAGCTTTGCAAACACTGTGTCACACATTTTGGAAATAATCCATGTTTCCGCATAAGAGCTGATGCCTGCCGTGAGGTTCAAAGCTGTAGTTTTTTAAAATAGTCCCAATTAGCGGTGGCATATTGACGTGCACATCCTGAGAGAAAAAAAAAAATCCAACGAAGTCTCACATATAAGGCAGAGTTTGGATAAATCGGAACCCAGGGTGCAGCAACACGTGCTGCTATCCAAACACAGTCCAACCTTCATCCCGTAAAGACAGAGATCTGACACCCTCGTCTCAGCTAAAGATAGAATATAATATGCTTGGGATGAGTGGTGGAGAACAAAACTGTGACCCGAAGACCCAGAAGATGATGAAAGCCGATGGTTTCCATGCAGACAGCCAGATATGAAACACAGCAATAAGAACCAGTTGATCAGAGAAGACTCGCAATTATCTCCACTGCGGGCCAATCAGACACATTGCGCGCAGACAAGGAGGACGTAATCAATCTCCTCTGCTCGTAATGAGCGACATATTTTTCCCTGCCAGAGAAAAGATAATCAGCAGCTGAAAAGATGGGTCAACAGGTTGCCTGGGCAAGGATGTACCCAAACAAATAACACAAATCTTTATCAGCCAAAGCAGCTGTTACAGCCAAATCCTACAAAAAAAGGTTCTTCAGTCCTGAAGATCCTCAAACAGGGTGTCCACCACAGATATCTTAATCTGGAGGGCCAGAAGTTTAGCAGTTTTCTTGTAAATATGCAGTAATTTGAGGATGTGAACAAAAAACAAGACCGTGTTGTAATTGTTCTCTGCTTTTTAAAGCATAAGAAACATCTGTTGTGCACCTGGGATAAGAATGAGCGTCACTGAGTGCTGTCTTAATGTTTAATGCATTTTTCAAATTACGTCGGGATTATTAAATGCTCAAAATTTCCAGGCAAATCTCCATATTTTGGCAAAAGCGCTGCTTTTAAAATTAACCAGAGGAGAAAGCATTCAAGGGAATACATTAGAGGCTTGTTGAAAATTGTATTCATTTACCAACCTTTTGAAACAGGGCTGCGCACAGCACTTGGCTACATGATTTAGTTCTTTTGTTCATTGTGTATATTTGGTACAATAAAGTTGTCAGTGAATAGGCTGTACCATTCTTTAGAATGGGCTTGTGACTGTAATTCTACAGTGAGTACTAAGTTATAATTGCAGTGCTCTTATTAAAAGATTTTGCCTGTCCAAACATGTTTGTGAACCTGAAATGTTAACTGACCCACCACAGACTCAAATATAAGCAAAAGCTTTGTCACACACACAAAAACATGCAGGGAAAAAATTAATTTGTTCTGAAATTGTGCAGAAAGAAAACCATGATGAGCTCAAAATTATGTGAAAATTCTAATAACTGCATTCAGCATAATTATAGTTGTCATTTTTGGGGCAATTTACTTAATCTGAAAGCTTGGTCTGACTAAAGATCAGCTTTTTTTGTCTTAAAATTCATGCTTTAGTCAGACTGATGCAGCCTTTAAAAAAGTGCAGCTAACTGTGATGACACACAATTATTTAGCTGTTCAGCCCTGTTCCAAAAGCAATGGTTTGCAAGTTGCCATTCAAGTCCAGAGTTCTTAACGTACAAGGAACATGTCATGTTTTCATAGTTCCTTCTAAGTTTTGTTCATTTCCAATGAGAATAAACAACAGAAAGAAATAGATCAATAACCCTCTATCACTTACTTGCATGAAAATACAAGCACCAACTTAATATTTGAGTCACGTGTGTATGTATGGGTTGAAGATAATTTGCTTTAGTTTAGTCATTGTTTAGTCATTATTTAGTCATTGTCTTGAGAGATGTAGTCCAATTTGAGATGAATGGAAGGAGTGATTGGACTGCACGTTGCTACCTAAAACTTCTCTCAATAGCTTTTATTTAGTTAATTAAAAGAATAAATGAGAATCATACATCTGGCAGTAAGAAAAGAGAAGAAAATCAATAAATGAAATATTCTATTTGGGCTTCATTGTTTCATATTGGGCAAAATGTCAATTACTCTTCATTTCATTAATTGATTACTTATTCTTTCAGCTGGGTTTCAACTAATGATAATAAGTTAAATTAATCAAATGCAGAGGCAGTAAATATCAAAATTAGAAGGGAATATTTCGAGTTGACCTTAACGTGATGAGCATCTTAAAGGACACAAACACTTCTGACCTGATATATTAATCCATTTCACAAAATAAGTGTAATTACATCTTTATTAGAAACAAACAGGAAATAACTGGATGTGCGTATTTCCTTCAGATACTCAATGAAAACAAATGACAGCTGTCCTAGATGTGGTGGCTGTTGGGGACTTAAACACCTCATCCATATGGAGCTTGCCTTTTGTCAGTTTAAAACAGAAGAAGTGATGAAATCTGAAGTTTTGTGCCAAATTGCTGTGAGGCAGTCATTTCATGCAGCCTTGTTTTTTATTGTTTGCAGAATCTGAGGCGGGATAATTGTCATGCATTGGAAGCGGGGGAGCATGACGGAGACAGATAGACGGGAATGCACACCATACTATACCATACCGGTTACTGACGCCGCGCCTCCATTTGTCTTCCACAGAGAGGCGAAAGCACAGGCTTGTTCTTTGATCAACGTCACATCGTCTATTTCGCCCCCTTTCTCACTTTCTGCCACTCTCTGCTCATCTGTCTGTTTTCCTCCGTGCTTAAAGCCCTCCTTCTCCTGTTCCAGCACTTGTTTTTTATTTCGCCTTCTTTGATATAACTCCTCTCTTTTTTCTTTTTCTTTTCTTTTTTCTATACATTATCTCTATAACTGAAAGCATGTTATCCATAGAAACCACAGAATTCTTCATGCTTAAAGCTTTCTCCAACATCTTTTAAAAAATTAACGGGAATTTAAGCCAAGGGAAAAACACTAATGTTTTAAAAGTATCATTAAAATTGATGGGTTTTTAAGCCTGTTATGATAGCATTTGATTGACCGTATCACATGCTTTGTTTGATTTGTATAAGATGGTTTTAATGTTACAGTACAGTGAAACAACTGGAATTCAGTTAGGGTATTTGGACATATTCTACACCTGGGGTAGCCATATGTTGGACTCTGTGAGGCTTTATAAGGCTATCTGATCAAAGCGTGGCATGCTTCAGGGTTTGAAACCTTGTAAATGATAAGCCTTTACAGGAAAGGCTGTCATTGTATCGACACGATCTCCGATTCTGAGGCTTGGAACCTCAAACTGTCGTCTACAAACCAATACGTTATGATGAATAACAGTGGATGAGTCTATTGTAGAGGTAATCAAACAATAGCAAGTGCAATAAATGAATAGATGCGTTGTCGAATACTGAAAGTACTGGAAGGAGAGAGCGATTAAAAAGAAATGACTGGAGAAGCCAAATGCCTTGACAGTAATGACCCACCAAATGGACCTCATACTCCACCATTAAGACATGTGAGATCAAGCTGTGACCATGGTTGGCATGATTAGATGTTGGATCTAATAATGGAGCTCTTCATCAGAATCAGAATCAGCATCAGAATTAGGTTTGCTGCCAAGTAGGTTTTTCACCTACAAGGAACTTCAAGAAACGACATACAATGTAGAAATAAAAATATAAAAATATAGAATAAAATAAAATAAATAATAATAATAATAATAATAATAATAATAATAATAATAATAATAA
>JABUIW010000245.1:3044819-3067826 GCA_013363375.1 Menidia beryllina | reverse complement strand
AATAATAATAATAATAATAATAATAATAATAATAATAATAATAATAAAATAAAATATTGAATGTCCAATGACAAACCAGAAAAAGTTGAACGCAGTATTGGGTAAATTAGTGGGGCAGAGGGCGGTGAAAGAAGAACAGGTGCGGGTCACTGGTCTTGTTGATGAGGCCAGTTGCTGCCGGATAAAAACTTTCTTTATGGCGTGAGGTTTTGGTCCTGATGGTTCTCAACCTTCTGCCAGAGGGGAGGGTTTCCAAAAGTTTGTGACCAGGGTGAGAAGGATCAGACATGATCTTTCTTGCACGCCTTAAAGTCCTGGAGGCGTACAGGTCCTGAAGGGATGGCAACCTTGGTTCTATGAAAGCTCTGAATGGTCTTGCTGCACTCCATAACAGTCATAAATGGTGTAAACCCAGAAAGAGTAGAAATTGTGAAAAGAAAACATGGCCATTTGAGGTCAAATGTGACAAAAAACATGGCACAGATTCTTTAAATCGTTACCTCGTCTGCGCCATATTGCACACGTGGGCATATTTCCTCTTTCGTCATTTAAAAGAAGTAGGAATCAATGCAAGGCAACACAAGTTTTTTTCATTTTCAAGCAGTGAGATGCTGCAACGTCTTGGATGAGAAGTGTGAGATGAGTGAGAGGTGGTTCAGATATGCTTTCACACATTCTTTCCACAGCTGCATTTTGAAAGTGCAATCCCATGTATGTTTGAATGGGAAGCTCTGAACTCAACACAACTTGTAAGAATGACACGGTGGAAAAAAATAACTACAATTCCAGTTGGACAATTGGGTCGATCGCCCTGTTTTCGACCCTTTTTGATCAAAGTCTGAAAACAAACTTTAAAAAAAAAAAAAAGGACAAAACTCTTTGACCAAACTTTTATCAGTTGGGATTGTTTTTGCAGAATCCATCAAGAGAGGAGAGGAGGTTGAGGAGGAAAGTAGCAGCTACCTTGTGAACTCTTGACTCTGCACTGACATTGTTGTATTGTCAATTCACTGCTTTCCTCTCACGAGTTTAAACCTCTTAAAACCACTTTGATCTTCATGACTGATGATCAAACCCCCACAGGGACAGGAAGTGACCCCAGCATGCCCTTATTTTCTACTCTACTGACCACTAAAGGTTCACAAATCTTCTTTTCTTGAAGGCAACAGGGCTGATTTAACAAATGAATATGGAAAAATCTATCTCTTTTTCTTAATAGGTTTTGTTTTACGTTTCAAAAAGCTTAAAGGATTTAAAACAAGCTGCTTTGTTCAAATTAAAGGAGCTCAATTCTAATAGATTTAGAGAAAGAAATAACGTTCCAGCAGGTGGTTTCTTATCAGGCTTTCCATCCTGAAAATCAGGAAGTACATGCAGAGGTGGACTTTGGGCAAACATATGCTGCCCCAACACTCGAGATTTTGGACTCTATTTTTACATCAGTATATTCTCCAGTCTATTCTTTAACATTGAGACAACGACAAGTGTAAGCGCTAATGTTTTCAAAAGGACTTTATAGATTAAATCTTTAGAAGACATGTTCATTTACCCTAGAGCCACATCAAGGAATGAAATGGAACAGGATATGCTGCATAATCCATCACTAAACCAGCTACCAGTAGGTATTGAGAAGAATCATGCTGGAAACTGTTAGCAGGATGATTACCTGTAATGATAAAGCCCTTTGGATTGTAAATTGTTCATTTAGTAAAGCCCATGTTCTTTTAAACAAGGTCCTATAATATATGTTTTCAAAATAGAGCAAAGAGTAAATCAATACATCTAAATATGAAAACATGTTCACCCTTCTTCACTCTGGACTTCCTTCCACTTAATAATATATGTCAAAGCTGAAAAAACGTTTACATCAAATCTTTAGCTTGGACAGTTGCATCTTGATGGCCAGTCAGCGCAATCACAGAAACTGTTCGTTTCTGTCTGCCGTCAATGCAACGCGCCGGTCGAAACCCTCTACACCTTGATCCTTTGTCATGTCTCTCACAGGTCAACACTGGATTTCTTTCTATGAATGCAGCAGAAGATTCTCCGGCACACACCTCGGCTCACAGGCACACATAATTATGGCATAGCTCCATCGTATGAGGCTATTTCAGTGACAGATCTGTGCTTAGAGCTCCTCTGTCATCAGCTCTGTCATATGGCATAGTTTCTATGACAACCACTGCATGATGTCAAAAAAGGGAAGGTAAAAAAAAGGGTTATACTTCTCAGCACCCTACTAGTTTTAAATGACAATGATTTGACAGGCATATGGTGCAAAATGCACATTGGCACACTAGGTGCTAATTCATAGAAATATGGGAAGTCCAATAATCTGTGACAGGCTGATTTGCCTTTAACAAGCAGTGGATGTGTTGTAAAATGCTTTTGACAACATTTATGACTTTCACTATTGGTATGTAATCATAAAAAAAAACCTACACGCTGACCTTCTGTGCTTTTCCCCGTCCAGTGTGGTTGTAAAAACATGGCTTGATATTGGATCGTAAACAACTGCCAAGGCTCTTGTTGCTGGATTAGAAAACAAAATTGCATTTTTGAAAGGTACAAATAAGCTGTAAACACCAAATGCAGACATCTGGCACCTTTGGTACAGCCATTGTGGATCAGGTCATGGCAGCATGAAGCATGTTTCTTTCATTCCATTGTCACTGCTAAGATGCCTTTATCATCTCTAGGACCAAATAAATAAGTTTAAAAAATATTAAACCCGAGGATTAAAAAAAGTGCAAAGTAACCAGTCTGCATGTGATCTTAGCTTGACTTTTTTAAGTAAAGAAAACAGATTTTATCGTTTAAATTCAAGATCACTTCTGGCCACTGAACAAACTATTTCACTTGAAACATCAAAACAGATTTTATGACCACTTTTCAGTAAATGGCAAAGTTTTGCACCTAATTAATCAAATTCTTTTCATCATTTACTTCTCGAATCATAATTACACATATTACCCTTTTTCAGGGCTTCTTTTTTAGCGCTTTAACAGTGAATAACAGAATACATCTTTGCTTTACCTGCTTTTCAGAAAGATTAAGCAATGTAAAAGTAGCAACATTTACTGTAATTAGACTGAATAAAATCGTGCATATTGAAAGAAATGGTCCAAAGAATACTGGTTTCAATCTGCATCACTTTCCCCAAAAACTGCAATATTTGCTCATATTCACTCTCCAAGAACTCAGATTGGGTATTGTGTTTTAATTAGGTCATAGGTCAGTGAGTGGATGCAGTCAATATTAAAGAAAATTATTGGTGTGTGTGTGTGTGGCTGTATGCTTTCCTCTATGATCCTCATTAACATCGTAAAGACTGAGGCCATCTGATCCCTCCATCCTTTTGACCTCCGGGGTCATAAAAGAGCTGGTGTTATAGCTTTGCATTTGTTTCAAACCATCTGTATTCTGTCTGCTTTCAACCTTGTAGAACATATATAATCAACTATATGTCAATATATCAAACCGATGTCCTTCAATGTAACTTTAACAAAAGGCTTGTTGTCCCTTTTGCTTGAATTGAATTACACACCCTCATGGTTCTTTGTTTTCCATGAACAATATGTTAAAGTTGAGTTATCGAAACCAAAAAAAAATGTAAACTGTCCCAACTATGACACTGATCCTCTTGGGACCGTTTTTTTGTCTTCAATCAAAACGAATGAGTGATGGCTCATCTTCTTCTCGTAAAGCTGTTCTTCTTTTCTCCATATGGTCATCAAGGGAACAATAACTGTTTTATTGGTTATTTTAGACGACTACTGAGACCTGCATGACCCTCAAGACATGTCCAGTATATAGAGCAATCAGTCATATTTATTTGTGTGTGAATCATATAGAAAACATTAACAAATAAAGATAAAACACTTTCTCTGACTATCTTCTACTATTGCTAAAGGCCCTTGAGTCATCCAGACACTGTGATTCTTAAGATATGTAGAATGACTGTAACACCATTTGTCTCATACGATTGTTGATGCTAAAAACCGATAAACAAACCATTCAATTTCCGCTTGGGTTTTTCTGTCCATTTCACAATTTGACATAACCGGATGTGCCATTGTCTCTTTCTTTTCCTTTAATATAGCCTGGAATGTAAAACCTTACATTTCTGTACATTTTCAGGTTTATGGGCTCTTTAAAGGTGCATAAATAGGTTGAAAATTTATCACCACGCAGGCTTATACTGCAGTTCAATAACGTAATGCTACAAGCTATTAGTTGTACAAGAAGCCAAACTTTGATTAAGGGAGCTCAAGTAACGGTTATGAGCATAAAGCTCCCATTATCTGACAGGACAGATTTGTGTTCTATAGATCTGTGTTCCTAGGGATTTGTCAAATTACTGTATGTTCTACAATCGGCTCCTTAGTGAGTATATTGACTGTAAATCCAACTGCGGCCCGTTAGTCCAACACACCAGTGGTCCAGAATCAATACTGAATGCTCATTCACGGCATGGACTCTGATGCCTGTTGATGCAGATGCAGCAAACCGAAAGAAAAAACATGTACTCTTTGATTAATGCCTTGTAATGAAATTATTGTCAACCACGTGTACCGGGAATTACAAAGAAGAGAGTTTTTTCCTCTGTCTTGTTTATTGTCAAGTTTTCTGAAGAAAACAAAAGAAAATGTAATGTAAGTTTGAAAAAAATGCATTGTTTTTAGGCCGGAGCACACCAAGTCGGCACACTGACATGTGCATCGCCTCGATATACAGGCGTAAGAAGGATCAGGGAGACAATAGCCACTTCCTTATCTTCCCCTCAGGCAGGAGCTTCTCCTGCAGTCGGGATTAGACAGGAAAGGTGGCACCAGCAGCAGGAAGTGAGACGGCACGCGAGAAATCAGACCAGACTTCGAGTGCAGCGGCGTACGACTAATCTTTAGTCTTCAGACCAAACGTGCTCCGTCTCTTACATTGCTTTATCACCGTGTGTGGTGGGGGGGGGGCAGATTAGGCCACATTAATTCACATCGGGGGAGCCCTTTTAAAGCCAGCCAGTGCGCTGATAAAAATCCAAAAGGATGTCCTCCACTAAGGGAGACTATGCAAGTCAAAGATGTTGAAGATGTAGGAACAGGAGGTGGAAAATTATTTTTCAAAAGCCTCATGCCCCCAGTCATGGATGTTTATCAGTCATATAAACATAATTATGGTAAGCAACATATAGTTTCATTTCCATGACTTCGAGATTATTTTCAACAAAGCTTAGACTACCTCCTAAAAACAAGGCAATAAGGTTGAAGATCAAAGACCCGGGATAAATAATAGCACCGACAGGCTGCTCGACATCTTTGTAGGAGGAATGAAAGCAATGTCAATTGTAACAGCCCTACACGCAGGCTTTTGTAAATCAAAAATATATTCCTCCAGATAGTGGAAAATGCCAGAGACAGAGGTTGGATGTTTACTGCTCCTGCCAGAGAATGGTGCATTTGTTCATAAAGGGTCTTTTCAAGCCTAGACAGAGCAAGAGATAAGGATCAAAAGGGCTCCAGTCAGGCAAAACCTTCAGGCTAACAAAAAATGGGGGGAAAAAAGCTATAAGGACTGAAAAAATAGACTGCTAAAGGTTTTGTGCAAGAGCAAAACCTAATCTCCATTTTGATGTTTTATAAGCAATTTGAATTACGGTCTAAACTAAAAAAAAATATTGGAATCTTATAACACCTCATCCAAGTGTCAGAGATGGAGAATTGACCTGGTGTAAAATAACCTTTTTTCATGGAAGAAAGAGTATAAAAAAACTGAAATGCAGGCTGTTTCTTCACAACGTATTGATCCTTGTCTTACATTTTATGCAGAATGGATCTTAAACATATATATTTTGTGCATTGTGTTTATGCCCATTGGGTGTTAACACAGAGGAACATCAGCATGCTCGACTGAGCATTGCTGAAGTCCTCATCCATAAAGCGGCAAGAAGACGTGTCCTTGCGCTTGTCGGTCTACCTTTGAAGTTTTAGGTCATGTCTGTGTATGGAAATGCGTGCGTGTGTGGCTCAGCCTGGCCTTGTGCCCCCTCTGTAATCCTGTTAAGCACCTGGACAATAGGGGAACAGCTGGCAAGGCCTCTCTGCCCTCTGCTGCATCGAGAGGAACTCAGATAGAGAAACAGGGGAGTTCAGAAAGTGTGAGACTGTCTTTTCTTTCTTTTCTGCCTATCTGCTGTGCTGTCTGTCTTTTGTTTTCCTCCCTCAGGGCTCCAGTAGTGGTCTCGTGGCCCCGGTGCTCCATCCATCCTCGCGGCTCGATACTGGCACAGATGCTGTGGAAAGTTTAAGGGGCCCGCTCGTACCATTAGTCTAGCAACAGGATCGGGCAGCAGCAGGGGAAGACTTCTCTAATCAGTTTTATTGGAGCTATGCTATTGGGTTAACACAACAGGGTCAGGCCCAGAGCCCGGCGGCACCCCGGTGCAATATATGTGTGTGAATACACTAGGGGGGGACACGGAGGGAATCTGTATATGTTGATACCCTAGGGCTAGAGCACAGACAGTGATGCCTCTCAGCCTCTTTTTTTTACCCTCACACACACACACACGTTGTTCAGGGGGAAGCCTGAGACTCAGCTGTGTGGCAGACGAGCACCAGCGTGGCAGCATGAGATCACAACACGCTGTTATAAATGCAAATCTCGTGCATGCACACGTCTACGGAGCTTTGAGCTGTTCGACACCTCACACCCCTGCACACACATCCCACACAGAAATGATTCAGGATGTCCAGTTTCAAGTTTTACCAAAAGGTAAAGAGACTCGAGCAGCAGGTGAATTGTGGATCTGTGTCCACAATAGCAGCTACCAGAGTGTTAAGTTTTAGATCCATTTGACAATGTTTGACACAAACGTTTAGAAGGAAGACGATTATTAGTGTCTTTGTCCATGATTAATCAAGTTTGCAGAATTCTGAGGAAGACTAAATGTGTAAATGTCTAGATTTGAATCTACTTGCAACTGATATCCTCATAAAATACTTCATTAATCCATTTTATGGTTATATTCTAATTCTCTTAGAATGGACTAAAATTGTCTTCATCAGAGTTAAACTACCAAAAACTTCATAAATAATACATATAAAACTACATAATTCTTATTTTGTTCCACAAACGACCAAGAGGCATGTCTGACCTTTAAATGGGTCAGAGTCCCTCGTACGTTAATTCAAAGTCAGCAGTGTGTATTGATGCTGCTCAGTAGTCAAAGCAAAGCTGGCGAGGGAAATCTGAACCTGTGTCTCGGTGCCTGAGGCCGACTCCACCCTTAAGGGCTGCTTGACCCCTGCTTACGCTGTGTGAGGTCAGCTGGTCAGACGCCAGTTTGGCTGCTGGCTTTTCCAGTCTCATATTCCCCCCACTGCTACTCTATTTTGTAGGTTTTTTTCATAAATTGAATGTAAAACTTAACCAAACAAAGGTGCTTTTTGCTTTCTGATCATAGCAGTTTAAGAGGGATTGTGAAATATTCCAATTTTCTTGTTTTTTTTGTTTAGTGGGGCAATGAAAAATAAGTGTTGGCAGTGATTTAGCAGTGATTTTGCTTCATTAAAGAGCTGCCTCGCTTAGTGCCAAATAAAACTCGGAATGGGCTCATTATGACACAAAGATGAGGGAATTTATCTGCTTCCTCAAAAGGTAAATAACTAACTGTGGATTTTAAAACACACTGTGTGTAGAACAAACCACTAATGAGTGATTTTGTCTGCAAATTATGTACAAAGTGTCCTTCTGAGTTTTACTGAATAGGTCCCAGTTTAATCGCTGTGTCTTTTGTTTTTTTACTACTTTTTTGGTTTGGCAGCCTTTTGTTTCTCTTATAACTATGTTCAGAATTTGATAACAAAATGACTGATTGAGGTTGCTCCTTTTTTTTTAAACAGAGTCAATAATTTGGCTTTAACAATCAGGATGACGAGACAATGAGTGAAGGAGAGACAGTCATTGTGATGGCTTTACATCTGAGGGTTAGCCTCCTCCAAAGTAATTAAGACGTTAATGAATAGTTAAAATGTAATTATGAGGACAAAAAAAAAACAAAAGAAACGGATGCCGCTTTTCAATTACCATCATGCACCAGTTTTTCCCTGCGCCCTTCAGCTTCTTGTTGTAAGCAGCACTCTAATTGTGTTTTTACCTACATGAATGGCACCGACTGTTAAATAATGCATGGGTTATGGCTTTAGAGAGCCGTGTGTGGGGCGCCCTCAGGCTCTTCTCACGCCATTGGCTTTGAGTCCGTCGGCTGTTTTGGAGTGATCTTTGTGCACATGCGGTGACATCTAATGGACCATCAAACCTCAGCATTTGTTGGGCTTCAGAAATATGTTCTGGAAGTGTAAAATATCTGACTGCTGCTTCCACTGCAGAAGAAGATTGATATTCACGGGATGAGATCCCAGAAGAAGCCCCTTTGCACCTGCTCAGCCTTGTTTATATCAATATGCTTTGAGGCGTTTTTGGGTTGCAAAGAGACCGAAAAGTTTGCACAAGTAACTTAACTGAGTGACCAAAGAACGACTGTTGCTCCTGATTAAATCAGCCCTCTGCAATTACTATGCACCACAGCCTTTTACATAACTGCATGCAGGTTCACATTGCCTGCAGTACCGAAGAACTCTGAAATTTCCTCACATAAAAGGACACTTTACAGTCCAGAGCGTTGCACAGAACTGTGTGAAGTGGCCCGTTTTGGTTCAGTCTCAGTCATAAAGACATTATGCTAATGCAGGGTTACAGACTGCCTTTGAAGTGCAACACTTTCCTTCTCCAGCGAGCTATTTTTGGTTAACCTTTGACGGACAGGCTGATCCCAGTGAGAGCTTTCACTATAAAACACAAAATGACCAGCGCTCCCGTTTGAAGGCACCTCAGCCCCACTCACGATAAAGTTAACTACCTGTCAGGGAATTTATTGAGCGTGCAACTTTCCAGGTATGACACCATTTTCTGCTGGTATTGCCAGTCCAGCTCTCACGCATAATGTGAAGTCACATTTTGTGTACGAGAGCCTGCAATTTATTTTCCCTGGGCGTTTTAAATTCAATGTCTCTTGGAGTTACACAGGTCTTTTCAATTTTCCGTGAGAGCATGAACCTATCCAGCATCTCATTTACTCAAGACCAATAAGACAGATGATGGAAGGAGAGCAAATTCTTGGCTCAATAGAAAGCGGTTGCCACGAACAATCAAAAGGGTATGCAATAAAAGAACAAAACACCACTTTTTTAAAATGTTATGTATAATATTTTACTGTGTGCATCTATCTCAGTTCAATCTGACATTGTTCAAAGCAGGATCAATGCACTTAACTCTCCCTCCTGGTTGTCTCGGAACATATTTCTTGTATGCCATAAATCCAAACCGCCGGTATATCTCGGCCCTCCCAAGTGTTTAACCTTGTTTGCCTTCCAGCAAAGTGGTTTAGAGCTGTTACTCATCATGTGACACGACAGCTTGACAGCTGTCTTACGTTTGCTGATTGCAGTCATGAATTTTTCTTTAACCTGGCAGATTCTGTATCAAGAGTTAAGCAGTTTTTTTGTGTCTCAGAGAAAATAGGTGTGATGTGTAGATGCTCTAAACGTGCAATCCCTGATTGCACGCAATCCATTTAGTTCCTGGCACACATATAGAACATCTCACTCACTGTGAAAATGCTCCATGGTAAGGAAAGTCCTGCCCAACTTCAATAAATACATTCAACAATACATTCAAAAATCATCCTAAAAGCTGTTTGTCCAGGTGGTCAGGCCTCTGTGCACCAGCCATTGAAATCTGTAGACAGAGAATATTTCTTCAAGTTTGCAGCATATCTGTGTCCTGTGTAATTTTGCATGTATTTAGTTTATTGAATGAGCCATATTTCAAGTGCATTGCAGATGAAACAGTTTCACAAGCTGAATCGGATTTATCAATCTCACTGCTAGTTAATTCGAAGTAATAGTAAAAAGATACCTCTAACATTTTTTTTACACGGTATACTGGAAAAGTAACATTTATGTTACGCTTATGTTTCTTTTTCATTTTGCGGCTCGTTATATTAATTGCATTCAAGGTAACGTTTACTGTGAACTTCTACCAATAAATTGATGCAAAACGCTGTCAGCAAATATGACTGGAAAGAACCTTGAAATGAATTTAAGACGTCCCCAAAAAAGCAATCTGCAGAGGTTAGTGGAGAGCAACAACCATTTCCATGACACAGGACGGCAAAACAATTGTTAGAAGAAAGATGGTGAAGTGTCACATTGGCGGCTGTATCTGGATCTGCTCTGAAGCCCTTGAATAAGCCGTTAGGACCTCTGTGCGCGAATGCGTGGAGATAAAAAGCATGATGCATCTGAGGTGTCGGCTCACAGTCCCAACAGTGGCAGCTATTTGTCATCTGGAGAGAGTTTCTGCCTCCTGAATGAAAAGTCCCGCTATGTCACACACTTTGCATTATTAGGCAGTGAAAATGATGCATTATAATAGAATAAAAATACAATTATGAGTAATTATTATTCATAATAAGTAAATACCACTTGAAAATGGCAGCATTTAGGCTGAAAACGTGTGTAAACCGTTGCCAGAATTGCAAAATATTATATTTTTCTACATTTCTACGAGAAAAAAATGGTTCATGCATATTATTCCAGTCTCCTCTTTCTGCTGTTCTCTCTTCGCTTCAGTCCTCTTGCCCCCAAAAGAGCTGGGGCAGTAGGACTGGAGGCTAATTTGAAGCCAATCGATAGCGGTCTGTGTTTCTTCCTGTGTGTCAGCCTAGTCCAGTGCCCTTGTCTGACTGCAGGCGGAGAGAGGAAGCATCTGCTTGAGGACTATCGTATTCTGACTGTAAATCCATGGCGGCCACTAAACACCACTCCTCCAAACACCATGCAGAGCGCAAAAGGTTATCGGACTGAATCCAAATGAGATTGATTTAGATGCCAAGTCCAGTTGTTAAATGTGTGCCCTGACAAATAGCCCTCTCATGAACTTGATAAACTGCAGAGACTGCATTTTAACGGCTCTTTAAAGGGTTGGTATTATGGGATTAAAGATGCAGGCTTTTGTATTGCTTTGTATAATGTGTTCACGCAGGGAAAAAGAGATTCTTCTGCTCGTACAGGTGAGCCCACACACACACATTGTGTCCTTCGCCTTGCTCCCACTTTACGCTGATGCTCAGTCCCTGACTCTTCCCAACTTAAGAGCAGTCCCCCTCCCCTCTTCTCTCACACCCCTTCTCTTACACCAGCCAATGAGGTGGCTGTGTATTCATGAGCTGGAAATGGGAGCGGGCATGTGTAGGCAGCCTGCCACAAGAGGAGGTGTGTCTCCACGAGCCAAGAGTGTGTGTACGATGAGAGTGAGCTCACACTGAGAGAGGAGGTGGTGGAGGAAAGAGTGTCTGTAGGCATGCGACTGAGAGTGAGGGAAAGGAGTGACAGGGAAGAGGGAAAGGAAAGCCAGGTGCGCTTTACCTAGCCGACACACTCACAGAAAACACACTTTGTAGCAACCCCCCGCCTCAAATTCTGCACTGAGACACGTGCTCAGAGCCGTAGAGGGGATCTCTGAAGATACACGGATGAGAAAGAGGAGTAGGGGAGCCAAGGAAGAGGAGCCCGAGTGTGTATCGCCCTGGGGGGAGCTCACACACACGGCAGAACGCGCACACACTCCGGCGGGCACTCGGCACTGTTTCCCTGACAACTAGAATGGGCTGCAATTTGTGCACCTTGCAGAAACGAGAGGAACACTACAAACTGCTCTATGAGATTGCACAGGTAAGTGAGACTTAAAGGAGGTGGGAGAAGTCACGATGACAGCGGGGGCGATGATGTAAGCCGAGGCAAGAATGAGAAGAACTGTATCATCCTCCAATTAGCAAGGAGGGCAACAGGGAGACACCCTAACAGCAATGGACAGAGCAAAGTCAGAGGAGAAAGGGAGCAGCATGATTCAGTGAGGGAGCATGGAAACAAATAGAAGAGACAAGACAGAGATGTACAGAAATTAGTTATTTCCAAGCAGTCGGACAGAGAAACAGCGAGCGTGTGTGTGTGTGTGTGTGTGTCACACCATCAAAGTGAGTGGAGCTAGTTATCTCTCCTCAGTGGCAGAAGATGTGAGAACAAGTTCGGCTCTTCTTCCCCTGCCGGCTTCAGGGGAATTCACCTCATCTCCTCCGCCTGTGACAATCTAAAAGACATAAAAAAGAGAGCAGAAAATGTGCTGGGCTGTTTCCCTGTGTGATGATTGTCTTGACCTGCAACACAATGGGATTTCTGTCACTGCTGCGATGTAAAAAGTCCTCTCCATTAACTCGAGCCTCTCATCAAAACTTCTCCTTCTTTGGCTTATGTAGAGTGAGTTTGCTGATCTTTGTTGAAAGTTGCTAAAGACAGAAACTAGAGAAATAATCACATTTTTCATTTGTGAAAAGAGTTGTTTTGTTTTTTTAAAAAGACACACCCTTAATTGTTTCAAACTATTAGACTGTAATTATGAGCTGGAATGTGTTGATTAGATAGTCGGAGCAAGTGGGAATTTTTTGACAAACATTATTAAAAAGACTAAAACGATTCACACATCCCTGTCTGCTTTTTGGTTAAAAATGTGATATATTAGCTGGTTCTAAGCCTAAACTCAAGCCTCACCATGAAGGCAGACTGTTTTTGATGATAGTATTATGTTTGTGTGAAGCGGTCTGTGGGGAGGCGCTTGCTTTGAGGTTTTCTCTGGTTGGGAACAACACAGGCCAGGATTCATTCATCATTTAGTGTCTTACGCTGTCACATACACCAGTGAAACTGAATACAGCATGATGAGGCAGGGTGGCGTGGCTGGTTTGTTCTCCAAACTATATTCTGTCATCCCATGCTATTATCATTATACATTTTAACATTTGGCTCATTTTGGTTATTTGGCACTTGTTTCCAACTGGTTGATGATAATGATTTTCAAAGGTGACATGGTATCTATTGTGTTATGGGCTCTTAAAAATTGAACAAACACGTTGTCGCCGTGGTGACCTTCCACCATTATTGGATGCTGCTTTTAAGCACCATACCCACAGAGCTGCAACCTGGAGATAATTTCAATTTCACACTTAATGCCCCTGTGAATTAATGAGATGTTGGATGTTTGCATTGTATGTCGAGGAGGAGTACAAGGAAATTAGCTGCTTCAATTAAAGGAAACTGTGGGAGGTTGTGGCTCCTTTTGTGTTGTAAAGTTTAAGAAAATGTACTTGCTTAAACAAACATGTCTTATGTACCTTATCAATCCTACTTTAGAAATGTAACCAGTTTGAAATGCAGAGACAGGGTTTAAATAGAATTTTGATTAAATTATGCTTCGAGACCCCTTAAGCTCAGTTTCATGGGCCATAATGTAGATTAATTACTATCTCAAACTGTTAACTCCAGTATAAGATAAAGAAATAATAGTGTGGCTCTGGCTTAAAACAGGAATAGCATGTGTTTGGTTTTTCTTTGGTTTCAGACACAAGAAATGAAGAAAAAGCTGATAGTTGAGAGGAATTCAGTGACAGGGACCAGTGCTAAAGTTGATTTTTTCCACCTCAGTGATGACCTTACAGATTCCTACCTGAGTGGGGTGTGTACAGTTCAGCGCAGATGTCAATGTCACTGCACTTGAAGTCTAAAAACCACTCCTGAGAACAACTACTCCACTTCACTGTTGGGCCTGTGGATATTAAGGCAGCCATAAAAAAAACAGGGAAAAAGCAACAAAAACAAGAAATAAATGGGTATTTCTTCAATCATGCTTAAAGGCTGTTGGGAGAAAAATGGATCCTCCTTTGTGTGTGTTCATGTTTCATTATAATGGGGTCCTGAACAAAATGGCTGTTGGCAGGGCACTTGGCTTAAATATTGGGAAATGCAATACAAAACATTGTGTTTGCTGGGGAAATGTGTCTGGAACAAACACAAAAATGACCATCTGTTTTTTTTCTCTTATTTGAACATGGCACGGCAGACATCCTGGCACTACGGTGGGCATCCAATATTATTGAGTGGCTCATTGTAAACGCACGTGAGGGAACCCGTTTGCTCTTAAACATTTGATGGTGTGTCTGTGTGTACGAATGTAGGCGGACACCCGCCGTTCTCATTACCAGTGTGAAACAGTGGAGGAAGAGAGAAAGAAAGGGGGCCTCACCAGGCAATAAGTGTGTCAGTGTGACTTTGTCCTGAAACTGGAGGCTGAGGGGATTCTGCTAATCCAGGGAGACTCCCGAACAATCCCTGTGTCTCTGTCTGTTTTTATCATTCCACACTCATCTCTACTCTTTCTTTTTTATACTCTCTACAACCTTCATTGTATCTGCTCTTTGTCTATCCGTCTCTCTTTTGTTTTACACTGACCTTACATATGCTTCGCTAAAACAGTTTTCACAAAAAGACACTCTGTGCTCATTAAAAACAAAAGGATGCTGAAAAAGTGGCTGAAGGAACAGGTGCACAGTGCAACAGACCCGGTGATACACCCTTAAGTAGGTGATCTGTTGCTGTGTAACTCCTGTGTCTGTGTGCTGGTAGCTTTGTTATTTCATGCTGGAAACGTGCCACGATGTTGTTGTTCTGTTGCTGGAAGTATGTTCGTTCGGTGAGTTATTCTGATCGGCAGAGAAGCAGACCGCAGTCCAGTCTCTGCGGCCCTATAAAAAAAAAAGAAGAAGTACCATTTGGTGCTATCATAAACTCTTTACCATAAATTTGGGCAGACAGTTGAGCCCAGAAGCGCAACTTCTGGGCTATAAAATCATTATATGCCCACATCTGCCTTCCAGAATCGTAACATCATGTCTTCTTTTTGAGATGAAATAAAGAGATCCGCTCCATGACCTGATCTGACTGCTCATTTTTGGGTGGGAAATCAACAAAAAGCTTTAACAAGTCTGCTGTATTTTGGTCAAATTAGTGAATCTAACTAATTCTCTTTTATTTTTTACAGAAAGCTTGGTTTGGTTGGGACTTAAAGTGTTTTAAGTGACTGCAACAATAACAAAATGATTAAGAAATGTTGCAGTTTCGTACATGACAAAAGCCAAAAGGGCATTTTTTCAAATTTTAAGATGTGACTGGAGTTTGTTTAGGGTTAAAGAAAAAGTTCTCCCTGTCCAAAGTTTGAAACAAACCTCTTTTTTAAAGAAACGGAGCATTTAAGCGGCCTATTTGAGTTTTGAGCCTGCAGGGCCGCCCTGCTGTCCTCCACAAGATTGAATATCTGTGTTCAGACAGTTGCACTACCCTGACAGGACTGCTTACTGCCTGACCCCAGCTGCCCGGCAGCCACTGAGAGATTTATGGCTCTCGTCAGACCATTTACATTCAGTGTTTCATTTGCGACTGTACGCGAGTGTCTGCGGGGTTCCATTCAAATGCAGCAAATTTCATCCCGTGTACTTTGCTCGTGGCGGTATTAAATTGTCCCGCAGCCTCTGGCCTTTTAGAGTCTCACGGGTCCCGTTTCTTTTGTGCTTTCAGTTTCGCCCAAATCAGCACTATCCTATCAGGGAGAACACATTGTGTTGTATTCATACAGAGGCTGTCAAAAAGAAACACTACCACAGATTTCGGTGTGTTTGGGCTTTTCACCCACGTGTAAACACAGTATGAGGTGCCCAAAAAAAAAAACACCCTGGGGTGAATTTCTCTCTGGGATCCCAATATCTCACTTTTGTACAGTTTTAGTGCAGGCAGGGAAAACAGGATATTTTTAAATTGTTTTTCCACATCAAAATGAATGTGATGGCGAAAGTCAAAGCGCTTTTCTGAAAACATGCCCTTTGCCCGCTCTTGTTTTTATGTATTTGTGCGTACGTGTGGTTGTAAAACAACAGCCATATATTTCTTTTAGAAGCAGATGCTGTGCCTCCTCCTCCTGTCCAGCCTGTTAGACACCACGGAGGGGGCTAGACGGACAGCCCTTCACCCCGCCACCACCTATGGTGTCCAGGGAGTGCCACACAGAGCAGGGGAAGCTGTGGTCAGACCCGCACAGCCGTCACCTCCATATGGCCAAATCAGACCTGGACGGCAACTTCATTTGTAGAAGGGGTTAGAAATTCATCATTTTCATAATGACCAGAGAGGCTGCGTCTCTTTTCAAACTCACAGCGCAAAGCAGAAAATCACAAGTGGATTTTTTGTGGAAAAAACAAAAGCGCACTTCTTTGACACAAATATTAAAAGCTGCTCTTAGATTTCACGTCCATTCAGTGTGTCGGGCTGTGAAATGTCCTGCAAAAGGAGAGAAAAAAAGACCAGTCTGCTTTTCAGCACAGCACCACACCCACGCTTCTTTTGTTTCCAGCCATCTCGGTCTCTCTGATGGGACTTTGAGCTTTGCAGAAAAGTATTGAGCGAGCTAACCTTTTCCATTTTTTCCCGGCATTTTTCAGACCAACAACTCGTCTGTCCGTGCGGGTTAGCTGAGCTTGACCTTTTCACCTGTGAGCGTAATTCCCTTTGACAATTCTCTCGTGCTCATATACAGACACACACTTGCTGTCCGGGCTCGAAAATGGCATGTCGATAGATAAAATGATCTTTTTTCAATCAAACCGCTCCCGTTGTGTTGTAGCAATTAGAACCACCCAATCTAGAACTCTGTTTTTGTTCAGTTGTTACAGAATACAAAAGCTACCAAGCGATTCGTGTAAACTTTCTGATTGATTATTAAATCCTTAAATCGGTTCTGTTCCCTGACATGACTCGCCTGATGTCTTTCATCATTGGGGCACAGCGTGGTGACGCACAATTCAACAGGATTTAGAGGTGCATATGGCCTTGTCTCTGGCACTGTGGGTAACACTTTTTCTGGCCAAAAGCGGAAAATATTCATTGTGGACCTCACACAGGAAGGAGCATCCTTGTGTTGTGTGACAGAAATAATGTGTGATATCTTAATTGCATTAACAATTTCCACATAAGTGTTGCATGAAAATGGAGAGAAACGGATATAATCAGTGAAAAGTGATAAAAACTGTGGTCCAGTGCCTTTTTGTTTCTGTCCGCCTGTGAGGAAACACACACTTTTTCCCCTCTGTGTGTGCTTGTGTGAGGGGGGATGTGGGCATAAAGTCAGAGTCCAGTGTGGGTTGGGGGGAGGCAGGGGCAGCAACAATCGTCGTTTCGCTCTGCCGGCCAACAATCTCCCCCTGCGTTGGCTCTGATAAGCCCAGGATGAAAGCCCCTTTCTCTGGGCAGTGACACTCCTCGCTCGCTGTCGTCCGCCCCCTCCACACACAGCACAGGCTGCACACACGATGCACGTGCGCACAACTGCACCGCACACGGCACAGAGGCAGATATGCCTATTTTCACTCGTTTCGTGAACGTTTGCGTCACTGAAAAATCACACATGCTTCCCCCATTCATCCATTAATCCATTCATGCCATTTTTACAACCGTGTTAAAATGTCATTCAGGATCTTAGCTGACAAGAGGACTTATCAGTTCTTGTCACCCTCTCCTTGATTATTACACAACTGAATGGCCGGGCCAAAAATATGTTAATGATGAAACGGGAAAGGAAAAGGGGTAAAGGCAAACGGATGAGGTTAGAAAGGAAGGATAAAAGCGGGAACAAGAATTAAAGATGAATGAGAAGATGGGAGAAGGAAATAGTACAATCATGAGTTGTGCACCGTCAGTAAATCTTTTGAATCTCATTATTCTTCCTTTAACCTCTTCACAACATCGGCCAATGAACCTCCTCCCAGTGCTTATCAGTCACCAGACACTATGTCAAGTCTGTTCCATCTCGCTGCCCCTGTCTGTCTTTCTGCCTGTCTATTGGACTCATTAATAGCTTCTGGCATCACCCCCTCGTTCGGAGGTGCCATAGATTGTCGTCGCACAGACCCTGCAAAGAAAAAGATAGCAATTGAGGGGAAAGAAGTGGCCTGTCATTCACGCGTGGCAGGAAAATCCATTCATTTTTTTGTCGAGCATGCAAGCCGTCAGCGAGCGTCTGTTACACACTTTGGAGTCAAACGTGTGCGAGAACAACCTGGCGATAAACCTTCTGGTCACATGCTGCAGGCTGTGTCAGGTTAGACGGATACAAAGATGAACCATCTGGAGCGGTAATGGATGAGGCGCCGGCATTTTTCACCTCAGCAAAGCGATACAGACATACCCATGAAAAATGCACAAAATAGTATCCCTTGATATTTAGTCGTTGCAGAAGGGGGGAAAAAATGTTTCCAACACAACTCGTGGAACATAAAAACCTCCAGGCCCCTCTCCACATGAAAAGATGCTTTGGAGTTGTGAAATTTACAACGGTCTGGATGCAGAATATCTTCGAGATATCATGCTGAAGAGAAAATATGGTTGGTAATGGTTGGTAATACAAGCATTTTGTGCCGTAATAATGCTTAAAATGCAAATAGGCTGACGCTGTGCCACCCTCATGTGTGTGTGAACCTACGAGGTGTGTATCCTGGGACCAGGTGTTCTAAAAGGAGGTTCGATTACACCAGAAAAGCTAGTGTCAAATTCCCACTTAACCAACTTGGGTTTAGGAGTCATTAGGCCCACTCAGAACCTAGCAACGAGTCCAGTTACAGATAGAATAACACCCAACCATCTGCATCTTGGGGGGGGGGGGGATTTCATTTAGTGGGAGGTGTAACCACAAGCTGTATGCTGATATGGGAAATGCCCTCAGGATGGAGATTGGATTTAGCTCAGTTTTTTTTGTTGTTTTGTTAATTTTTTTAAATTCATGTTTGTGTGTGGAAATGTGTGGCACCATTAAATTTAGACGGCCGTATGTATCTTTCCATTAGCACCTTGTCAAAAAGCAGGACACATGACATATTTTTCAAATAGTCATCCCGGTTGGAGCACTGTTGACTTTTCAGAGGATGTTAAACTAACTTCAACTTCCAGTCTAATTAATAATTGTAACTGAAACTTTGCTGGGAGGCCTTCCTTGAAAAAAAGCATGTCTATATTCACTGTTAAGATAATATAATTCCTAGTCCTCGTCTGTTTCCTTTGAATTTCTGACAACCGAAAGCATCTTGGCCCATTTTAAATAAGCTACCTTTCAGCCCTCACACCTGTCTCATAGTGATTTTGTGTTCAGCAAACCAAAATACTGTGCAACATAAGACCTGGCCAGCTGTTTTTTAATGTTATTTACCGCTAAAGGGGAAAAACAAAGAAGGAGATTTTTCCCCAAGGAGGCACTGATTTTGCAGCACACTCATCTTGCTGAGTGCATTGTCTGATTCACAATACAACACAATCGCCTCACCTCGCCTTGTTTTTTGGAAACTCACACAGATTAGACTTGTAATCCATTTTGAGTGTCAATAACCTGAACCGACAAATCTGTGTAGTACTGTCCTGCTACTTTTAACCACTTGTTTGGTTATATTTTGATTAGACATTCAAATGCTGACAATGTAGCTTCTCGCAGTCATCCTGGATGCTGAATGTGGTGTAAAGCCTTGAAGGAGTCGGGCTGAATGAGGGGTAAATTGCACAACAGCGCATCTCTCACTCATCTAACGAGCCGTGCTTTTTGTTGAAGGCATTTTCTCCATGAAGGGAGAGGTTTTTTTTTTCCCTTCTCACATCTGGTGAAGTGTGAAGTCGTTCTTCTCCACCAAGCTGAAGGAGCCTCGCATTATGAATAATGCTAATGCGTTAGGTGCTTCCAGTGAACATAAACATGCATCACTTTGAAATGAAAAAAGCAAAAGTTTTGTGGAGGCAGATACATTTCTTACTTCATACTCTAGGTTTCTATAAAAAAAAAAATTCAGATTTATGTTAAAAGCAGCACATGAATCTTTGATTTTCCCTCAGCGCACTAAAATGTTTTTGCTTTTCGGGCTTTAACATGTTTGCTAATTAAGCCCCCTGCATCTGTAGCTGGCTGTATTTATTTTCTTCAGTTGCCTTCAACCACATCTGCGCACATGTGAAAAACTAAAGCTATATTTAAAGTAATGGTTGCGCTTGCATCCAGCACCATGTTGTTCTGGGTGTCTGCTCGGTTTTTAAATAAAAAAAAAAGAAAATGAACTGCTTTAAGAGCTGCTTTTTGCAATGCTTCAAGCAACCAGGGTCTATACTAATTTATTGCTTCTTTCTCAGGGTACATTCAGTCCCTCTCCACCTTTTTGGTTTCTTTTAATCTCTTCTTTGATATTTGCATGTGGTGTCGCTTTCATGACTGGCTAGACCCAGAAAACTGAGCACATGGAATCTGTGAATCAACAGAACTTTAGACTAAAGCTTACAGGTTGTAGATTATTTGTAGGTGCAAGTTTCCAAAAAGGGTTTTAGCTACAACTTCCAAATACCTTATAACAATCTTTTAACAAACAAACATACATTCGGTGTAACCATTATGTCTGTTCACACACAAAAACTGGAAATTGCCATTCATTCTCACAGTATTACTGAGATCCAGGGTGTGTGTGTGTGTGATGGCATTTTTATGAGCATCTGATCAGGCGCCTGCCAAATAAGAATGCTGAATGTACAGGCGGCAAACTGAGTTCACAGATGCTGTGGAGTGGAACATCTGCTTCCACAGAAACCTTCCCTAACCATTACTTCTCTATCTTTGGAGTAGAGTCCAAAATACACTCCATCTACTACTTCAGATTGTTTTCACAGTGGCCCGCTCAGTGTGGCTCTGGTCATTAGCTTCCTAAATATTACCAAAAAGTCTCAGGAAACTAAAGAGTTTACAGATGACTGGAAATCATGTGCCCAGTCATTTGACCAACTTTCTGACTTATTTATGATGTGAATACAGTCTACAGACAAAACTAAATGGATTGACAGCCTTTTTATTGTACAGAAAAACCGGCAAGTCTGTGAAAAGCATTGTATGCTGTTTAACTTTCTCAGACAGAACGGAAAAAAAAAACTAACCTCCATGTGAACTCAGCCGTCTGGGTGAATTATGTGAATCTAATCGGTGACCCCCACGAGTCTAATTCAAACTCATTGCGAGAATGCACGGAGGACGGGCCACTCCATTGTTAATCTCAGCTCACTGACTGTTGTTTTAATGGCAGATGAGAGATTGATGGCGATATAATGACTGCGGGGAAGACACAGCACAACAATAGTGTTGCTACAGCACAGGCCAATTACATTAGTCAGTCAGACAGCTATGTGCATGAGTGCACCTATACACATTTACACATGCGTAAAATGTACGTAAAAACATTCGAACAATCCCAAGACACACAAACACATTTGCATGTACCGAAGTGACACTGAGAAAAAGCATTTATTGATTTGTAGATGAAGAAGTTTTGCAGCCAACAAGCATTAATGCTTCTTGTGTCATCAGGGGGGAAACAAACGGAGTTAATTTGCATCCCACTAGCCCCCTGATGTGACAAAGGAGGCTAATTTATGCATCGGTGACATAGTGTGCTTGGAATAAGAGCTTGGCAGAAGGGCTGGATGCCCACTCTTGGATTGCGGTAATTGTGATTTGGTTGCTAGGATGTTGAGGGTAATGAATGTCTTGTTGATGCAGTTTGTCATAACCCGTGCCATCCCTGGCTGCTTGAAGACATAGAGCCTATTTGTTGAAAGCAGACACATGATGTACAAGCCCACCAGGCAGAAAGCATTTGTCATTTCATGAGAGAAAATGAAGGAAACTGCCAAGCCACCGTTGATATTGAACAAGATTGTGGAATAAATTAGATTGTATCAAGCGGTCTTATTTGAAATAACCATGACATTTTTGAAGGCATTAAGATTGTTTCAAATGTAGATTACATATGGTGAAAAACATTTTCCTTTAAAATATCAACGACATTGACTCAATGGTTTATAGAATCCACACATTGCCCAACATTTATCATGAATAAATAACACTAGACACTATTCATAGAGGTGCAAAACTGCATGTGTTATTAAAAATCATATGGACCAAAATAGATTTTTACCTATTTGTTTGATACAAATTGTATTGAAGAGGTGCTGATTGACAAAGTTTAATGACTTAGTTTAAGAAACCTGGAATTTCGTTCATGTCAAGAAAGGAATTGTTCAGAAACAAATTATTTACTAAACAAGGAATTTTAACATAAAAAGGGATGAGTAAAGTCAGCAAAGTCAACGTCATTGAAGGATACTTCAACAATTCACATGCTTCATGATAAGATACCCGATTTTAAAAGGAATGTTTGTGATCACTGAAAAAGGATTTTTCGGGATTGATTCGGCTGTTTCCGAGACCCTTAAAGCATGCTGCTTTTTAGCAGGGTGCAATTTTATTTTCCCCTTCCTCTGACTGCAGCATCTGACAGCCAAAACAAGCCAGCCCAGTTGAGGGTAACTTTAGGAAACACGCTCACATCAGCTGCACACACACTGTGTGATGTGGAGGGGGGTTGACCCGAGCGCGCTTCTTATCGTCTGTCCCGACAGCAGCTGTTAAATCCATGTTTCATGTTGTCATGCTGACTTCCTCATGCAGAACTAATTGGTTGTTTATGCCTGTAGTGCCACAGCCAATGTCTGTGGAGGAAAAAAAAAAAGAACTCAAGGACACTCATAACAACTTTTGTACACACTCACATGTCTGACAATAATTGAATCACAGGTGAGGATGAGCGCAGATGGAAATAGCTGAACTAAATTTCAACCAGTGAGAGTCCTATTAAGACCCGAAATCTCCTTGAACCCATCGCCACGGCTAATCACACACGGAAAAACACACACACGCACGTACCGAGCCTCCGACAAAAATCCTCCCACCTTCTGCACCCTCTCCTCGTCTGATTTGCATTTCGGTTAACTTTCTAATTGCCTCCCATTAAATACCTTGTCACTTTGATTAATTGGTGTGATACAAAAATGTAAAACAGCAGAGTATCACGATGCACTGGAAGTCATTGCCGATTGGATGGTCTAGCCCTGTTAAAAAGAGAGTATGTGTACATGTACAATACATATATAATACAGATAT
>JABUIW010000245.1:3003695-3044419 GCA_013363375.1 Menidia beryllina | reverse complement strand
TATGATGTGTATGTATATCTCAGACAGACAGATCAAACAGTCGTTTCCTAATCATGGGCTCCTACAAACATCATAAGAGCTTCTCCAGCTTGTCTGAAGTTGCTGAAGGAAAATGCACACATTAAATATTAAGGCTCCGCTCTCAGTCTGGAGAAATTGATCTGATTGATGCTCGGGAGCCCACTTAAAAATGAAATATAGATGTAAATAAACACATACTACTTAAAGATTTTGTTGTTTTCCATTTTTTGTTGTTCATACTCCTTGTGAACAGGCTTATCCGATTTAATGGACACACACTGATTCTCCAGTTCAGATAATTAATCTGTTGTTCCGGCAGTGGCTGCACCTGACCTGCTATCAGCCCTACAGCCGCTAAATTCTAATTCAAAATATTTGTTTGACCCCCAAGTTTCAGCACGGATTTAGTTAGAAACTCAACTAATTGTAGAGGTTATTTTTCTAAATGAATCTCAGTATTCTCATTTGGATGCTTTAATTTATGCTCGACTGCAGCAATCTCTTTACGCATTCATCATTTTTCTGCATAAACTGGCAGATGACCCAGAACCAAACAAATAACATTCTCATTAGAGGCTCTTGTTTGTTGCAATCCTCAATGAGCACGCACACAATAAAAAAGCGTGAGCCTCAGCTTGTTCCACACATTTTGAACTTTGACCTTTAGGAAAGAGCGGGTTTGGACGGATGGTAAATGGACTTGTAGTTATAAAGCGCCTTCTCCACTCAAAACGCTTTACACTACGTGTCATTCACCCGCTCACGTACACGCTGAATGCACCAGGGCTCAGAGCCTTGCCCAAGGATTCTTTGACATGTGGCCCAGGGGAACGTGGAGTCGAACCACTGACCTTCCGATGAGTAAGCAACTCTTTCCTCCTGAGCCCCGTCTTAGATGAGAGGATTTGGTTTAGGGCTACTAGGAGCTATTTTTATTGGCAATGATAACCTTTAACTTGAGAGGTGTATGACGCCTGTGCAATATAGCGTGTTCATTACAGCCATCCCCATGGTGTACCATAGGCTCGGACTATTTTTAGGCCCCCTGTCAAAGGTTATATCACATGATATGATGAAGTGATATTGTGTTTTAGTCATCATAGTCACAGGAGCATCGTTGAGGAATGAATCTTGTAATCAAAATGGAATTATGGTTTGATATTGATGAAATCCACGTTCGCTAAACCCCCTGGCCGTACATATGGCATCCATGCCAGAGATTTAAACCCCCACACATATCCCGTAAGAAGGTCGCTGCCCTTATTGAACTGAGCTACCACTCCTATGGAGGAGCTGTCCCCAACGGGCAACAAAACCGGGACGTTTTAAATGCATGTTAAATATTTGTTTGTTGCGATCCCTGAGTGGTTAATGCCGGTGATAAAAAACTTCTAATCATGCCACAAACACTTAATTATTTACTCACATGTGGCCTAAACCCTTTTTGTCTTGGGAATCACAGGGGTGATTTTAGATAAGATAGCCGGCTGCTTCTTCCTATTTAGCTACACATTAATCTAAATCGGCATTATCGTTGTGTCTAATGGAATTAACGGAAGTCAATGCTAAGGATTTGGCTTAGTTAGAATAGTTTGAAAAAAAAAAGGGATAGCCATGGAAAAACTAACCAATGCAAAACATGGGATTTTTTTTTCTCTTTCTGCAAATGCTAGAATCTAGTTAATTATCCAATTCCTGTGTATTCCCAGCAGGTTAAATGTATAAGCCTGCTGGTAATATATTAACTGTGCATGTATAAAATTAGTCTTTTATTGTAAATAACTGCCAAAGGAAAATGCTTGTAACCAGAAACAAGGTTTGTCGGTCTGAGTATGGAACAAGTCACTGAATGGATGACCAAGCCTTGCTCAGTTCATTCCAAAATGAACATAGCTTTTAAAATTAAGGGAGTGGAATCTTCAGTCCATTTCCTCTCACAGGCAGCGCAATAAATGGTGAAGATCTCCATCAACTGAGAGTGTAGGAATCCCTTCATAAGGCGCTGTGCTCTGTGTTGCATCAGGTTAATGGGCGTGACTTCTCCAAGGCCGAGCATGAAGAGGCGGTGGTGGAGGCCATCAGGCGAGACCCCATCGTTGTCCAGGTTCTCAGGCGAACCCCCACCAGAGCCGCGGGGGCAGTCGCGCACAGCCACGGCGGCTCGCCGCAGGACGTGTGTGTGGTCGACGTGTGCACGCAAACAGACATCACCTTCGAGCACATCATGGCCCTCGCCAAGCTTCGGCCCGCGACCCCCCCGGTGCCGGACATTTGCCCCTTCCTGCTCTCTGACAGGTAAGGGCGATGACTTCCACAATCCAGCTATTTCCTGATGGGTATGGAAATGTGTAGCAATGAGACGAAACAGATCGAGTGGAAAAGGCATGCTCTACATGTTGTGAACCAGTCCTAGAAAACAGCTTTTTATTTTAGGCTGCAAATGAATGCTCCACCCCCAAGGTTTCTCCGCTCTTCTCTGCCATTTTATGGTATCCATTATCGGTTATACCGTGGTGTGGAAACCCCAAGCAAAGCTAAGCACTGTGATATCATTATGCACAGCAAACTGGCATGCTATAATTGGTTCAGTGTGCTACATCCATTTTCTTTAATGGGGACTTTTGCTGGGTGATTAAAAGCCAATGGACTGACAGAGCAGGCGCCCTGATCCAGCATCCATTCTGTTGGTATTTATAGGGCCGTCCTAAGCAGCAAATGTAATCAGTTTGTCTCATAAAACCACAAGCCTGTCAGTCTTTCTCAGAGCTTATGGTGAGGTAGTCATAGTGACAATTCACAGAGGTCATGGATTTAATAAGGGGGATGGTTGACATGGCTGGTTTGAAGTTTCTTGCTAAATGAAGCAAAGATCACAATTGTGAAATGGAAACATGGCTTAAAATAACCGGCGGAAATAGGAATGGATACATAACAAATCTTATGGTAACTTCTTGTTTTCTCTGTAGCTGTCATTCTATCCACACCATGGAACACGAGTACTATGAATGTCCTGAGTACCTGTCCAACACCCCAGCAGAGGTTGAGAGGACAGAAGAATATGAGTATGAGGTATGAGGTATCATTTCTCACATAAGATCTCACATTGTCATTGATAACCGTTTGAATGTGTTGCATTAATTTAGCTTGGTCAATGTCACAGTATTAGTTTTCTCTAACTCAATATGCCACTGAAATCCTAGAAAAGGGTTTTTTATTAGACAAGTGCATGGTCAAATATCTATTTGATCAACAAAACAAAGTGTCGGAGTTGTAGGCGTTTTCATGCTTACACCTATGCCAATGTTTGTTGGATATCATCTTCTCCTCTTGAACTTGTTCTTTGAATACATTTACCCTGATTTAGCACTTACTATCAAGGCTGAGGTCTGTTTCCACACAGAAGCTTTAGTGTTGTTACTCAGTTGTAAGCTGCTTTGGATAAAAGCATCTCCTAAACGTCTCAGTCTCGGGGTAAACTGGAAACAAACGATCAATTCTAATGTATTTGGGCGCCGCCTTGCCCGTCCTCCTAGGGCATCGCATTTCACCAGTTTCCATTCTGAGGAGAAATATCTAAGTGAGCAATAGTTGCTAACGGTATCTCCATTTGGGTGGCAGGTCCTGCCAGGTGACAGTGACATGTGGCATCCACTACTGTCGGTGTTCCTTTGGTTTAATAGGAGCTTCCTGGTTCAGTGAACTGTGCCGTGGATCATTAGGATCCCTCCGCTGCCAGCTGTGTCCTCATACCTTGCAGCATTGTATGTATGACGAGAAAAAACTCTCGAGGGTCGGGGGTGGAGTGGCGGCGGGGGGGGGGGGTGGCTAGTTTGCGGTAATAGCAGTTGTATCAGAGCAAGGTCAGCAGTACAACACGCGCACGCCTCCACCCCCGCCTGCCGCACGCCGTCACACTAAATCAGCTGTCTTCCTTTTCCCTGTCCATCCATATGTATCTAACTGAAACCAGAATGGCTTTCCTCTTGGATGAAAGTGAATGAGGCCGCCATTCCCGGGAACATTGCTCCTGACAACAGGTTTAGCTTCACTTCGAACTGGTTGTCCACATGAGCACGCCTGCTGTCATAATACTGCTCCTGCCAAGTCCGCCACACCGTGATATTACCTGGTAGCAGCGTACTTACTGCTTCTACATGCAGTATGAATGCTTTGATTAGCGGAGAAGAAAAATTGCCATTTTAATTCGCTGTCCTCAAAGTAAAAACTGTGTGCATGGAAATGTGTGTAAGAGAGCGCTTTCCTCTGCATTTGAATATCTATATCTCCCTCCCGGATAAAGTAAAGTTAAATAATGGCAGATTTTAATGAATACTACGTTTGATCCCCAGGTTGCACGGCAGTTAATGAAGTGGCAACAGTGTGCCAGTCAGCAGCCAGTTATCCGTTTGCCAAATGAGTCTCATTTTAATGGCTTGATTATGGATTGTCAGCAGGAGCCAAACTTCAAATGCCGGATTTTCTAAGTCTTCAAAACTGCAATCCAGAACAAATTTAAATCCAAACACGTGTTCAAAAATGATTTATATAGCTTTTTATTAACATGGGGGTAATTTGAGAGATTATTTTCTGTCTAATGAAGCACGTCATGCTATTTTTTCACACCATCCTTTTAATGGAAAAAGGCTTTATGCTCGATGAAAACCACTTTATTCATATTAAGGGTAACATTTCTTACTATGGTAAAATGAAGAGTGCAGACTAAACTAGATTTAAGATTGAAAACCAGTTAAACCTCCAAACATTTCATCGTAGAATCTGCTCAGGACATAATGTTGCAGTAGACTGGATGAGCCCACCTGTGTGCTCACAGTTTCAGAGGATTTGTGAGTGTGTGATGAGGATAATTACACCTTTGTTGTGTAAGCCATAATTCATATATTTAGACAGTAAGTAGAGCTATGTGCTTCATCGTAAAAGACTCCTGTTAAAGGCATATTTTAATCTAAAATACCTTGAAATGTCATGTTTCTATTATGTTCATATTTGGATGGAGAAAAGCGGCATCCTGCTCTAAAGACAGACAAGCAACTGAAAGGAAATCATCACCTGTAATGAGGAAACAATGAACCGGTGAACATTACATTTGACAGTAATTACTTTGGAATGAAACATGGGGTATCATTTAAATGCATGCCAGATGTAATGTTTGTACCAGATGTTTAACACGCCCCGAAAAGACAGAATTCCACCTACTATCAATATATCAGTTTTTCCTCATATACATGCATTATGCAATGGGAAACATGTACCACTAAATAACCTTTACCTACGTTAGTTAGCGGCAATTAGTTTGAACTCACTACTGTCAAACTAGTTAAACTCGGTAACAGCTAGGATCATGATCCAATCATCACTAATCAAGCCACAACCCGCAGTAATCTGCAGACACCTGGTGAACAGCCCAGCAGGCTCTGACATTACGCGGTGTAATCTCATCGCCCGCAGCTGTTACTTCACGTTCAGGGTTTGTACAAATCAGCCATTGTGCTAAACTGGTGAGGAGTTTGGGTACTAAAGAGCAGCGTATGGTGTAATAACATCATAACCCCAGTGCACATCCTAACCTTTGAAGGTCAGGATTGTTTTCACAGGGCTGCATAAATTAATTTTATTGTCAGTCAAATTCTGCTATTCTGGTTTCCCATGACAGAGAAACAAGGGGGATGGGGGTTAATTCTTGGCCACCACCACCCCGAGCATAATCCTACGCCTCGTTCTTTTTTTTATCATCACAGTGGTGAAATGAATTTGGCTGTTCAAGGTTAATGGAAATTACCTTTGGAGTTTATCTGTATGTGATTACCTTAATACACCACAGAGATCAAAGTAAATTAGCTGTTGGTAGGGCTAAAACTGTTGAACATTTTGGGCAATGGGGGGCCACAGACATTAAAGGCCTGCCTTGTATATTTTTGAATGGCAAGCCCGATTCGATAGTGACAGACTCGCCTTTGATCAAGTGTAGGTCATATGATGGAGTTATGTACCTGTGATCCTCTGTTCTTTGATTACCAACTGCCAGGAATTACTGTAATACATGTGTTATTACAATTTCGAATGGGTTAAATATCTACTGATTTTATTGATTTATTGAAAGTCTAACCCTGCATATTTATGATTTTGACCATTTGTGGACGGATGGGCAATTTTTCATTGTTTTTCTTTTTGAAACAGGAAGTGGAACTGTGTCGGCAGAACTGCCAGGAAAAACTCGGTCTGACGCTGTGCTACCGCACTGATGATGAGGAGGACACCGGCATCTATGTCAGCCAGGTACAGAGAATCTCACATTTCACCTGATTCCTGCACCTAATCATTTCATTTTTCGTTGAAATGTTCTTCTTAAAGAAAGAGAAGCACATGCTAGCAGTCTGTTCATAAAGGCTTCATGATTAGTGTCGTTGCAGCAGGAAGTTTTTCCAAGATTGATGAATGCGTTCCCATTTTTGCATATTAAAAAGGAGAAACAGTCTGAAATTAGGGAGGAAGGAAAACAGAATGTTTTCCAATCAAATCTAAGAACTAAGAATGAGACACGCATGGCCAAGGAGGAAGTCGGGTTTGAAATGTGATTTCCTTCCTGTCATGCTCATTCTGGGTCCTTTAACATGCTCTAATAGGAGGTTTTAATTTGCTCTGAGCAAATGCCATCTCTTTGCCTACATAGTATGTTAAATGACACATTTTCCCATTAAGTGGAACCCATCCGATCACCCAACACATGAGGCGAGAAGGGAATAGGTTAAAATGTTGTTTTCTTTTTTGTTCAAATTATTCGAGGCTCAGGAAATAAGACTTCCTTTTGCAAAGTGATAACACCGAATGAAAACAAATTGAGCCACCCACGACAAACTCAAATGAATAGTGCAATTGTAAGGAATTCAAGCACCAACAACTAGATTAGAAGAATCATCAGTCTGACTGCAGGTGCAGTTTCAATCCCATTATCGACACAAAAGCAAGGCTGTGAAAAGTAAGAGCTACCGTGAGGATTAGTTCAGGGGCGAAAGTATGAACAAGGAAGGAAACAAAGACGATGCCGAATATTTAGCAGCTCCAGGTTTTCACCTGTTCCTCTTAAAAAAAACAAAAAAAACATCACTTGCTAAATTATGAACGAGAAGCAGAAAAAGTCTCCCACCCACAGTGCACATTTGTTTTTATGTATATGCTGAAAGGATGAAAATGCAAATTTTTCTCATTAAAACGCATGTATGAATGTATGGATATTATTCTATTTTTTTTTTAAATCATATTTCTTCTCTGTTTGGCTTTTTTTCTCCCCCGTGTAACCATGTCTCTTGATCTTCAAAGCCAGAAAAACAAAGTTTCTGAAAGGGTTGCCGGGTGTATGCGCAGATCTGCTGGGAAGCATGTTGAAAGAGAGGAGGTGTTGATTCACTCCGCAAAAATAGAAACATATCTGTGCCACAAAGACGTGCGAGTTTTTTGTTTTGGTTGTCATTTAGCCTGTGTCTCCCACTGTTGAAAGCATCTTCTCTTCATGAAAAAAAAACTGGCTTTTGTACAGCAGACATGAGGCTGTACTGAGTGTAGTGCGTCTCTGGTGTTTTTTGGGGGGAATATACAGACAAACACAATGGTTACAAGTCAGTGCTGATGTCTGTACTCTTTTATGCAGGTGGAGCCAAACAGCATAGCAGCAAGAGATGGTCGCATAAAAGAGGGCGATCGCATCCTGCAGGTGAAATTTCGTGAACTGTATTCACAGTCAGCAAGTTTGTCTTCGATGTGATTAGTCTTAATCATGACACTCTAAAATAACCAAGAGATCTATGCTTCTATCCCTTTCTTTGTGCCTACTGAAGCTGCTTGTAAGGCAGACTTGTAAGAGAATATCCAAGATGCTGTTGTCTGGGCAAGACTATGTATATTTAATCACCTCGTTTTACCAAGGAAATTAAAGTCCTTGCAGTTAAACTAGGCACTATATCATCCCTAGGACCACTCTCTTTGTTGCATCTGTCTTTAAGCCCCTATGGGGGTCAGGGAAATGCTCTTTGTAATTCAAACTGAAGCTTTAAACTGTACTTTTTGTACAACGTCGTGGAAATCGAATTTATTTTTCATGTTTTCACAGGCCTTGTTTTAATTTCCCTTACATAGCACCGTGTCTAATTGTTTCATTAGCATTTGTTTTCCAACAATATAGAAAGGCCTGCGATCTTGACCCAAGGTCCCTCGTTAACGCTAAACAAGAAGCTGCCAGCTGTATCCAATTTTTCCCCCTCACCTCTTTGTGCACAGTCACACGCACATATATTTAAATGCATGCATCTTGCCTCTTCGTTCTGGTTCTCTGCCACGAGCTAACGACTTCATGGGAGACACCGTTGGCTTCTCAGGGCCTTCTCCCTGATTGGCCGGTTCTGTTACCTGACAAAACCCATTTAAGCCTCGGGAGCCTCACAGTCTGTAAAGTGTAATCACGGCTGGCTAGTATGGCTTTTGAAGAGAGATTATTCCCAGTTGTAGATGATGAAAAATGTAGTGTGATATTCCTTCTGATCTCGGCCAAACAGCATCTTAAATAGCCTCGAATCTGGGCAACGCTGTCCCGGCGTACTTCTCTATATTTATTGTGTACCGCATTCTTAAGTGCCTCCATTCTCTCAATGTAGTGTTTGTTTCCTGGTTCTATGAATGATTAGTGGGGGGAGCAAGGCCTGCTGTACTCCTGGCCCTATTATCTTCCTCTGACAGCCCATTACTCTGCTGAGGAAAAGATGAACGCCACCTGTCAAAGAACAGTTAATTGTGTGTCTGGATGGTGTAGTGAGGGCAGGCTTTCACGATTGACTCCCCAAGCCGAGTGGTTTTGTGACCTGCACATGCTTCTCAGAGAGAGAGAGGATGTGTGGGGAAAGAAATGTTTGGAAAAAGAGACTAATGGAGGGAGGAAATGAGAGGTGAGGCGGAGGAAGAGAATCGGGATGTGAACTGAGGTGTGTTGTAAAATGAGACCAATAAGTTGCACCATAAAGCTGTCTTTTTAATAGATGATAACATTAGATCCACATGAAATTCTGGACATACGGACTGGAATACCAATTCTTTTTCCTGAACATGACAACCCATGTTTCTCTCTGATGCACAGATAAATGGCTGTGAAGTACAAGACCGAGAGAAAGCCGTTGCCCTGTTGTCAAGTGAAGAAGCAAGGAGCATCACGCTTCTGGTGACGAGGCCAGAAGTCCAGGTAAACATAGACAAACGCACTCCGACCCCACTCTCCCGCCCTGTCTTAACAACCCCTGTCATGTCAAAGAAGAACTCCCCACTAAGTGCCTTTCCTTTCATTTCTGTCCGTGTGATTGTTTGGGGGTCTGACATACACACATCTACGCATGAGGGCAAAACCTGAGAGGGAGATTTCTGACAAGAACTTGTGATTCCAGCTGGAAGAAGAGGCTGGGTGGTTGGATGATGAGCAACAGGAGCTGGTGGAGGAGCTGAAGATGGAGATCCTGGAAGAGAGGAGGAAGCAGAGAGAACTTGGCTATGAAAGGAAAGATGAGGTGAGAAGGATATGGAGTAACAAGCTGTCTCTAGTCTCGGTCTTCTCCACACAACAAAACCATATAGAAAAAAAAACTTTTTTTTCCTTCTTATTAAATATGGTACCATGAACTTGACAATTGCAGTTTTTAAATCCGGATTTGGAGCTGTGCTTATTGGTGCTGTCATGGAACTGGAAATCATGTCAGATTTAAGGCTGTTTTGATACATCTCAAAGAAACCTATCATACAGTAGTTTACATCTTAAGTGTGAGCCCTTGTGACTCAAATGGCATTGGTTAAACGTATCATTTTACTCTATACACCAGCCTCAAGTAGAAGAGGACTTGACAACAGACACAGCTACCTGTTCCTCAAACAATCAAGACAGTGGGTTTGGACGTAGTACAGACAGTCCGGAGCACCAGCCCCTGCTGGGCCGACTCCACCGGAGGAGCCCAGCCCGATGCTTAAGGGAGCGATGGCTGTCCGAGCATCCACACACCAAGAGAGGAGTGCAACCGGAAGCCCAGGGTACAAGATCCCTGGGTACAAGATCCCTGTCCACAAGCCAAGGCCACGAAGGGGTAGCGAACGTTCGGAATGGTTCGGGTGGAGTCCTAGGTTTGGAAAACTGCTTCCAACAACTCCTAGAGCTCAAGTGTCAAATACGAAATGGAGGCGAGTGCGGGGTCTACTCCATTCGACACAGTATAGAGTGCAGCCTCACCGAGCCAGGCAGAGGGGACGAGGAGGGTGAGGACGATGAGGGAGGAGGGGGAGGGGTGGAGCAGGAGTTGAGGATGCTAAATGAGGAACTGCGCAGCATCGAGTTGGAATGCCAGAGCATCATGCAAGCCCATCAGCTCCGCCAGTCCCATCAGCTGGAGCAGCCCACGCCCTGCTCACCGGGCAGGAGCCCCAAAGACGGACACAAACGCCACGGCAGGCTGGCCGACATCCACGAGCACCCAGAGAGGTTTGACAGCGAGAAGATTCACGAGAAGGACAGTTCCAGCGCTTACAACACGGCAGACAGCGCCCGGTCGACGCCACTCGGCATGGAGAGATCCCCTGACCTCTCTCTGCAGAGACAGATCAGCATCACCAACCAGAAAAACCTCAGACTGGCCTCTTCGGTACCCTCCACTCCCATCGCTATCCCCAAGCCCCAAAGCACAGCTAAACGGTGTAGACCTGTAGATCCCGGTCCAGTTATCTCAAGCAGCCCCGACCAGAGCAACCCTTCCCGGTCTGAATCGGACCCGGCTCTGCCAGCAGACGACGAAAGATGTGAGAAGAAGGGAAGGAGCAGAGATTCCAGGAGAGGGCTCCCTTATGGATCCTCATACCAGGCAGCTACGTACCATGGCCAGGGAGGCTCTAAACAACTACAGGTGTGTATCATCAAGAACGTGTGGGTCTCATGTCGATACGGCTGAATTAAGGAAACTGTGTGCTAACTTTGTCCTGTGTTGTAGAGCTACATGCAGCTGCTGCAGCAGCACTCGTCCCTGGAGTATTCTCAGAGCCAGCTGAGTCTCCTCAGCCTGTGTCGAGATCCCGTGCACCGGAACGGACGCTCCGGGGAGCCTCGTCTGGAGTGGAAGGTCAAAGTTCGCGCCGATGGGACACGCTATGTGGCGCGCAGACCTGCTCGCGACCGCATACTGAGGGAGAGGGCGCTGAGGATCAGAGAAGAGAGGAGTGGGGGCATGACCACAGATGATGACACCATCAGTGAGATGAAGATGGGCCGCTACTGGAGTAAGGAGGAGAGGAAGCAGCACTTGGCACGGGCCAGGGAGCAAAGAAAGAGGAGGGAGTTCATGCAGAAGAGTCGGCTCGAATGTCTGAAGGAGGGACAGACGAGTGCAGCGGAGGGCAGGAAGGAGGTCAACATCCTGGAGCTCAGTCACAAAAAGATGATGAAGAAACGAAACAAAAAGATCCTGGACAACTGGATGACTATCCAGGAGTTGATGAGCCACGGGGCTAGAGTCCCAGAGGGCTCCAAAGTACATAATGCCTTCCTTTCTGTCACCACTGTTTAACTGAGCTCTTCACAACCCGGGCCTGGGACCACTGCTCGGTTTTATAAACTGTCGGTTTGTAAGATTGGACAAAATGTTTAATGGTGAGGAGTTTCGTAGCAATTCAGAACTTTGTACTTTTTCAAGAATGTTCAGCCATCAGTACCAGCTGATGAGCCTTTGCAAACATGGCATTTTTGGTGTTGAACTGGCATCTTGTAGCAGTTTGGTTCAACAAATTCGTAAAGTGGAGGAACCAACACAGTAACTTTGTGTATACTTTCTATTGTGACTCCATACTCTTCATTCATCGGTTTCATATGAAGCGATTTCACTTGCCTCGTTCAAGGTGGCTTTTTTTTAAATGAGGAAATTATAGTATTTTTCACAGTTTGTAATCTCTGTAACTTTTTGTATGGAAATTTTTACACTGAATGTCGATGTACTTGAAGCTGTTTATTGCAGTTTATTTATATTCAAACCATCAATGTTAAGGTGAGACTATTTGATTGTACTGTAGCCCAGACCAAGAGATGAATGAGAACTCTACTAAGGAAAACCTATGGACAGCTCTCTATATAAACACTTCATTTTTATTGTGTTAATATCGCACGAGTCAGAATTGTGTGGCAACTGTATAGCACTCAATTTAAAGCACTAAAAATGTTGCAATGCCATCTCAACGGCTCATTTGATCTTGAGCTCGAGGGCTTTTTTTTTAAACAGTCTTACCTCAACATGCAGTCAAAACTCTGCTCAAGATTTCAATACCAGCCTGATGGAATCAGTGACAACCTCCAACAATTATCTTTAAGTATAAATCTGTGATTTATTTTAAATATTTTAATCAGATTCTTATTTATATTGGTTACCGTCATTGATATTTATTGTAAATTATTTTTTAAGGTCCGTCTGATCACCATTAAGCGGCTATCCGTGAGAAGTCAACACTTTTAATGGGACTGTTAAGGTGGATTTTTGTGCAGCCTTTCACATGGAAACTGCTGATTTTTACTGTAAAGAGGCCTTGAGTTCAGTATTTGTTGATTGTGGTGTTTGTAATAAAACAACAATAAAGCCACAGAATTCTATTGTCTGTAGAGACTAATTTTTGCATTTTGACCACAAGTAATGTGATTGTATGTTTTTATTTTATATTGATTTAAGTTTTTGGCCATGTTTGCTAAACGGCTTCGAGGATAGCAATTTCAGAGGCTCTAATTTAAGACTATAAACCTTGTCCCTGCCAAACATTTAACTTGAAGCACCGTTGAGCTTAAGAGCTGAAAGCTAATTAGGACTTCTGTATTCAGTCTCATTCCTTAATACACACAGCTATTAAGTGTCTTGCTCAAGCAGTGGGCTCTTCAGCAGTGGCTGATAACTTTGTGGTTTCTGAAAGAAAGTAACCCTCATTTTTAAGTATTTGTTTGTACTGAACTTATCGACCTCATCAGAAAAATAATATTAGCACACTCACACTGACAAATCAAATATATGATCTTTTTCAAAACTACAATTATGATGTAGTATTATCCATCCATTTTCGCAACCACTTATTCCCACCGTGCAACCCCAGTTTGGTGTAGTATTATTTATTCTCATTTACATATATGTAGCATATAAATCTGTCTATTTTCATCAGAGGGTGGCAGTAGCTTTTGCTAATAGCTATAATTCAGCATAAGAAGTAATTCTGAGTGGTAAAAAAATTTGTCAAATCTCTGGGATTATCACACTGTAAATTTGAAACATTTATGGCCAATCATATAAGTTTGTTGTTTGTGAGCTATGACAGTACATGTTTTACATCAACACACCCTTTATGCAACGTTAACACGTCTCATTGAAAAAATATGATAAAGCTGTGACATGTGATGCAGTTTAACTCCCAGCTTAAATTGTCCTTGGAGGTGTTCTTGTCAAACACTATAAAGAATATAATTACTAGCTAACTACGCAAATCAGAAAGAAACTGTACACTAATGTCCACATGCACATAAATACACGTAAATACAAAGTATTCAGACACTGGATGGATGGCACACAGGGATTTTAAGGTAATCATCTATTTATACCAGGATGACTGATAGTGTTGCTTGGGTGCGTGCATAGAGGGGGTGCATGTCCATTCAGCAACTAGAAGCATCAAAGCCATGCTACACACTCATTTCAAAGTATTAAGGATACACTGGTGTAAACCAGTCTCCTCATCCCCTGTCAGTTTGCGGCTTCTGTCCACAGCCCACTGAACTGAGGAATTAATGAGACGCCTCAGACTGGCATCCCTATCGGCAGCTTTATGCATAATAAAATCAGGTAAGCACTGCACCCACTTCCCTGCAAGCCCACCAATCATCCCATATTACATCCAACATGTTATATCTGTGTGACAGGAAGTGTCACGGGAGCTGACGAGTAATTTGTCGCTGTCATTTTAGAATTATAAATGATTAATCCCGATGTGGAAAGCAAAGATTATTGAATGTATTTGAGTGTTGATCTGTTATACACCAGTGGTGTTGTGTACACAAGCACCAGGTATTCAAGAGGAGAGTATTTCAAAGCTCTATCGAACAAAATTCCTTAAAAAAGTGTTGCCTTTATTTATGTCATAATCAAGTAGTTAACACAGCAAATCCACAAACAAAGTCTTAAAAGAGTCTTAAGAATGCATAATAAATCTAGAAATATATAAAGTAATGATAAGATACCTCATGTGGACATGGCTTCCCACTCCCCCCACAGTTACTAAAGAATGTAGTACTCACTCACAGTTTCCAATAAACATCATATTTAACTGTTTTTATACCTGCTGTACATAAACATACATAAAACATTGTAACTTTGCTGAGAGGAAAAACTCTCCAGCAGCATGCACCAGCAGAACTTTTGCAAGAAAAGCTCATCCCAAAAAGTGTTTGCAGTGTCAGATGTTAGGGCTGAGAAAAACACATCAGACACGTTTCAGCTGAAAGGATGAGAAAATAAAAAAATAAAAAATAAAGCTCCCTCATGGGGGAAAAGAGGCCACACATTGATCCGGGGAAGGTAGAGGAGGGGAAGCAGGAAAAACTACAGGCTCTGAAAGAGACCAGCGAGACCTTTCATGTGGCGATAAAGATTGCGGCTGCTTCCTGAGCAGGAGAGATCCACTGGAGGTTGGACGGGACCTGAAACTGTGCAGCAAAAAGTGACGAATCTGACTGAAGAATCACATCACTGGATCAAATGCAAATGCTTAATGCTGAACAGTCTTTTGACGGAAACATAGAGTAACTTTCTCCTGAGATATTTCACCATGAGGCCACACAAGTTCTCTGTATTTGAGCTATACATTCATGGCTTTTCTAATATATTCTAATATTCTAAAAACAAAACAAAAGAATCCTCTCCAGAGACTAGACCTCAACATTACTGAAGCAGTGTGCGATCATGTGACATATTATTGGAACAAAAGGCAGCAAAAGAAGAGCATTGGGATGTCCTTCAAGCTTTTCCTGAAATCTACCTAAATAAATGACAGAAGGCTCGTCTAAGAGGGTTCAGGCAGTGTTTCCGTTATAGGAAGGACGTGTTCTAGCCTGAAAGCGTCTGGCTTTTAAAACCCCATTTCTTTCGGCAGGGCACCGCTCAACTCAAGTCAGGCTTCCTCTCTTTTCTCGCACAGTTCTCTTGACTGTTGGGGTTGCTTTGACTCAGGTAAACACTCATGCGGCTTCTTCTTTGCACTTAAAAACAGCGACTCACGAAATTTCAAGTGAGGCTGTGGAGCATTGCACAGCAGAACCACCAAAGTCCTCTGCCAGGTTTTCATTTGCTCCTCTGGGCTGTAAGAAACTGCTGTGTGACATGATGGATTGGCAAAATAATGGATCATTCCTATGGCAGGGTGTGTAGAAAAGTAAAGTATGGACTGAAGCTATCGCAGCGTCTTAGGTGGCCAAACTGAGACTTTTCCTTCCCCTTTTGTGCACTTTGTCTTTTGTAGAAGACCCCCTGTGCTAATATACCAAAAACTTTTGTATGTAATGTTTTTTGGCATTGGAAATTTACATGAAACTGCGATGGACTGGCGGACTGTCCAGGGTGTACCCTGCCTCTCGCCCGTTGACCACTGGGATAGGCTCCAGTTCCCCCCGCGACCCCATCAGGGAATAAGCGGTATTGATAATGGATGGATGGATGGATGGAATTTACATGAAAATATTTGTTTCCAAACTTACAATCTTAGGTTTTGGTCAAATTAACAATAAATAGCTTGAATTGCAAAAGGTGGAATCACAGCTATTTGGGAATGCACACAACATTTGCACACAATCTATTAACCAAGATGGTCCCAGTTATGACCTACATCAGAAACATTCCAGAACAAGAAGTTAAATAAGATATTAGCTAAAATACATTTTTGAATGGTTTACCAAATGTGCCATAACGAACAGTTTTTTTAGTTGTTTTAAAATTCCCAATCTTAATTTGACCCACAAAAATCAGCATATATAATGTGCTGATTCCACCTTCCTCTCATCTAAATCTCATTCAAATTCCAACAGCTGAAGTGTTGCAGCAGCGCGGCGCAGATGAAAAAGCACCGTTTCTCAGCTCGCTTTAATCTGACGCTGCTTTTGAAGCAGCCCCCAGTAAAACGAGAACAAAGTCAGGTGTTCTTTGCATAGACGCCAGTTTCTCCACTGACGGGAAAAGGGTGACACATTCTGAATGTGCCATGCTGGAGATTGTGCGTCCTTGAGTCTTATTATACGGTGTGCAACTAAACAAATGAAGAAGAAAAAGCCTGAGGCGCCTCAATTTAAGATACATTATACGAGAAAGAAGCATCTTTATCTTTTGTTTGTTTGATATTTTATTGTAAGGCCAAAGAAGAATAAACAGGTTAATTATCGAAAAACTAAACGTGTGTTTTCTTGGGTGGGTGTGTGAGTTCCATAGAGGCTGATGTGAGATAGGAATATTCCTCTACTGCTAACATTCAACACATGGGGAAACATCATTATCACTGTTAGATTAATTAGCTTGTTGTTTCATTAAGGAATCCAGCCTAAAGCTCAACGCCATTGTGTGCTAATCGCAGAGCATCTCGATAAGTGATGAACGTTTTCAGGTATATAAATATACTGTGAAATTAAGATGTAAATATAATAAATCAGAGCGGTTTGTCACGCCGACAACAGCAAAGCCTATCAGACATGTTCACATCCACCTCAACCTACAGTCGAGTCTTAACATGGACTAAATCACTGATTGGGAAGGGATAATGACTGATCCTTTTCCATTCATTAAACATCTATTCATGGCTCCAATTACGTACCAATGGCTCATTCAGACATCTGATGAATAAGATGGATATTTTTTTGTTTGTGTTTTCTCCATGAAGGACAGCTAAATGTTCTGAGGGAGTTCAGCTTTGTTGAGGCTCTCCTTCGCATTATCTTGCTCATTTCTAACGGCCACAGACCATGAAGCAGTGGGAGACGTCTGTGCTTTCATTCATGTGATGTGTTTGATTGCCTCGTGGCAGTATCTTTCCAAAGCACAGTGGATTACAAAGACCAGAGGAAGATCAGTATGAGACAAGCTTGTTTACCGCCAACAGTTCTATGTAATAAGGTTAACAATGTTACATTGGTTATACAATCGAGGTCTTTGTGTGTTTCCATCGGACCAGCCAGGGAAGCTTTATTGTGCCACCAGTGTGCGTTTTAAATGCCTAAATTCACAGACTACGAAGTTCTAAGAGCTTTCAAATCAAAACTCCTGCAGAGCTGTAGGACGCTCAGTAAAGGTGGTTCAACTTGTTTTTAATGAGAGGTATGAAATATTCAGAAGCCCAGCCCCAGCGCACCAGTAACACTTGAGATAATTGGAACAGAATATATAGAAAGGGCAGGGTGATGGGAAACAAAAAGACTGTAACTGCTCTTCCAGGGGATGGTGCCGGGAGATCTTATATGAAGAAAAAGCCTCTTGGAGTGGCCCAGTTTCAACATTTACTCTCAGTTATTTGCATTTCAACTTAATTGTAATGGATAAAATGCCTTTTAAATTCCATGAATCTTATAGAATTCAATGCAGAGATAGAAGAAAAATAAATCACCCCTCTGAAACATTTTTAATGTGCTTTTTTTGTAATGTTAGCATATGTTTTGAAGCATGTTTTTTCTTCCTTTCTCTACCTCAGCAGGGACAATAACAGCCTGTTACAGCTGGTTTTTCTAGCCCAGCCGATCTAAAGCCAGGTTTATCCTGTGGGGTGGAGGCCTTGATTGAACAGCGATGTGCTCAACTATTGATCTGGCTGACTGCTCCTTATCTTGCACAGTTATTACTGGTTTAGTGAAGGCGTCATGATGGGCTTAGTGGTTTAGAGTGTTGTGCCGGGAACACCGGGTCTGCTCCGCTCTGCTTGGGTGCTTCAAAGCTCCCCTGAGCAGAGTAGAAGTTGCAAAAATAAATAAAAAAACAGTCCCCTCAAACGTTCTATTGACATCCAGCCCTGGAGGAAATCATGCTCATTAAAAAGGTTAAAGCAACATCCCTCCTTACAGAGAACCGGCAGAACGTGGAGCCTTTGTTCAGAGACATAAATACAGCAGTGGGCAATTTTCACAAAGCAAACTAAGAAACTAAATTTTCCTGGAGAGAATAGATATTCTCATTCAAACTGGATTTTTCATTTGTTTTGACAAAGATCAAGCCTGCTTAGCTTTAAACCATTAGATCAAAGCCTGTTCTCCTGTCAACCGGCTGTACAGAAACATCTTTTCTGTCCAGCATCTTTGGCAGTTTACAAGCTGATCTCCGACTGGATCATATTATAGTATCGGACTGTTCATTCAACGATGTGTTTGGAACCCATTATTTTCAATGTGATTGCTGTATGGTTTTTCATATCAGGCTGTGGCTGCAGAGCTGGCGGCTTACTGCTTTATCCTGAAGAGACAGACTGCTGGACAACACGATGCATCCTAAAACCTCCAATTCTGCCATCTTACTGTGTGCAGGACTGTGTGGCAGACTATTATTTTATGTTAACAACAATTTACAGTTTCAAGACGACAGGGTTTTATACCCTGTTTCCTGATGACTATAGTCATCCTGTTTCTAGTATATGAGAGTACAGTCAAAAATAGACTACCTTATGTGTGCAGAAAATTCCTCTTAAGCAACTGTATTCTTATCATATACCTGTTATGTCTGTTTTGTAATATATATGTAATTTATTTGGGCCCACGTTGAGCACAAACAACCTTTATTCCTCTTAAGAGTGTTTATGATCTGCCAGCAAATGTCCACATGCCCTCATTTGCTCAGTCTTTTGCTAGTTTTATCATGTTAGATATGTTCTAGAACTTGTGTTTGTGGTGTTTGTGTGTTTGTGGTGGGCAAAGTGTAACTGACGTCTGTAAATGACTGGATCACCGGGATCACTGGATGCTGAGAATGGGGTGGGGCGGTGGTGGTGATGGGGGGGGGGGTGGGGGGGCTTAACCAAGTGCCATTAGCCCTGATGAAAGGAAATTGGTTTTAGTCGCAAGAGGTTTTTCAAAAGAACAAGTGCCTGTGTGAGATTATCGTCAACATCAAGAAGACATGTTTGTTTGGTTATTTATTTCTTTATTTATTGTCCTTTGGCAACAGAGCACAGATGGTGCTCACTACTTCCACAGTCCCTGTGAAGCTGTGAAAAATGAACACAGGAAATTATGCCCAGTATGTCCCACTCGAACCAATTGATCTGGGTTTATGAGAAGCTGCTCTGGGATGTTGCAGTTAGGCCACAGGGGGTGATGAGATTCCAGCAAGCTGAGAATAATTAGGTGAGAGGTTGTACACTCTGAAGCAACAATATTTAACCGCACATGATTCTTATTTCATGGTGTTTTATGATGCCACGGGATGTCAAAAAACAAGTCATTTATACACATACCTGAGAATGTGCCAGCCTGTGAAGCAAGGTATGGTAGAGCTACTTGTTTTTAGGCTTGTCAGCCAGAAGATGTCTGTCCAGAAACATTAATAATTTAGGATCCTCAGCCTTTAGAAAAAAATAACAGAAAAAAACTGCACAAGTACTTGATATTTGTGTCTGACATGAGCACACATTTTTATAACTTCTGATTTAAATGTAGTTATCATATCCGCTTCAATGTGAAACTGCAGCTAAAAAAGTTTCATTGCGATGTATATAACTCTGACAACTCTACGAGACCCACAAAGGACAAGAAAGAAGGAGTTGGAAGTGGTGATGTAATCAGGGGAAAGTTCCAAGTCAATAACTGCCGTCCTAGTTTTTAAAAGATAGGAGGAGCCACAGCTTTCCTCAGCGGTAATTACACACAGGGTTCAAAACAAAGAAAAGAAAAAAGAAAAGACAATGATTTGAAGGATGAAAATCGATAAAAGATTAATGCCACCAAGTAGAGATATCTAGAAATATCAATAAAAGCAACATTAAACTGAAGCAGCTTGTTCGACAGCATGACGGAGCTGCACGCTTTGAGATCGATGGTGCTAATTAACTGTTTGTTGCACCAGGGCACTTTGAAAATCTTCCCAACAAGTCAATGAAAAAAAAATCTGTAAGTTCTACCTTTTGCTTTGGTCCCTTTGACCCAAATGCACACTCAGGTTCTGATCAATGGATCTGTCCCGTTAGTCATCGGTAGGGCTGTTGGCTTTGTGCCTCCTCACAGTACGAGTCAAGCGGCCATCTGGCAAAGCCAGGAGTTCTCCAACAAACACGCGCCGCAAATGTGGAAACCCTGACAGACATTCTGCTCTTACCGCCAACTTTATCATCAAGGACAATTACTTTTGGAAGAGGAGGAAGACGCTGGAGACTCCCGTTGGTCCTCAGACCTCATCTGTCACAACAGACAGCTGCAATAGCTTGTGCCCACTTTTGCAGCTCTAACATCTTTGTCTTCCTCACCAAAAGCTGTGCGCAGAGGATGCGATATGAGGAGAAAGACACGGGCTGACAGACATGCGGCTTCTGTCAGATGCGCATTAGCATATTAATGACAACACAGTTTTATATTTCTGTTTACCATGTGAGATAAACATATCTTGCTCACTTTAGATATCTGGAATGCCAAAAAAAAGGCTTCCACAAAGGATTCCCTTATTTATCTTCACTTATAGGCTCCTTCTTCTCACTCCTCTTCCATCCTGATGTATTTCAGTAAATGAGTTTCTGAGCCACATGCAGGAAGATGGAGGAAAAAGGACCCTTGGAGACGTGGAAAGTAAGAAAATGAGCCCACTGCTCTCTTTTGACCTTTGATCTGCTGTCTATATATACTGTGAAGAAAACATCTGTGTATGAGATTTGTGCAATCTTTGAGTTGAGTTTTCTATTTACACTTTTTTCTTTTTACAGTACGCAGTATCTTTATAGATTTCAGGCTATGTTTAATGTTGAGCTATAGTACGTTTCTGTTTTCTGCAGAAATAAATTCAGCATTTCTATAATAACCTGGATACTACTAAGGGATTTTTCTTTTCTTCTAACTTGCTGCAAAGTGCAGCGTATCAGCGGTTGTCACTTTGTCATAATGTGCTTTACATATCCAGCTTTGTATTGCGTTTCCTTTTTATAGCACTCTCTCTGCAGTGTAGACTGTGTTCGTGAGAAAGGCTAAGTGCTTCTATAAAAGGTTATCATGCACTGTTGAGCAAATCTGGCATCTGTAACCAGGCTGGGAAAAGTGGACACTGAGACAACTAGGAAGATTAGAGCAAATATTTGGGGCGGGGAAGTAAAGAGAGTAACACAGCTCGTTTAGTTTGCCATTTTCTGCTGGCAAAACCTCAATTTTCTTGCCGTTCACTTGGACGTTATCCAAACTAGCACTTCAGTCCAGTATGAGCCTCCCCCAGAGGGATTACGCTGAGCCTGAAAAAAATTCTATGCAGCCTATTTGTCTGATTGTTCAGGCGTAGGCCTTTAAATTCATAAACTTACTCTGATGTCAAGCAGCCAAATGGATGACAACGTATTACCTCTACTTGCCTGTTTTAAATGAAAAATGGAAAAGTGCTATTGAATGTAATTGTATCACGGAAGGCAACTATACTTTAAATATGAGTATTGATTTTACAATCTATAACCATTTCCTGTATTCATTTTTTGATAAGAATTGCATTCACTGACTGACATTCGTATGACAGACTTTTTTATATTCCTAATGTTATTCAGTCAGTTTCCTGATACAAAGAAGCAGTTGCTTTCAGGAAAAATATATCTTTAAAAAATCTAGCAGATCAGGGAACAAAACTAAAGGCAAACACCATCCAAAGAAGAGTTCTGGGGTGTCCTTCAAGAAGCCTGGAGAAATATTCCTGCAGACTCTTTAAAGAAACGACAAAAACCTTGTACTAACTCGCATTTTCCATTATATGTTGCATCCCATTTCTGTTCTGTTTCATTTCTGTTTCCCTCTTTCCTGACAAAAGATGTGCACGTGAATGCTGGCATTGAGCAGCATAAGAGAGTCGGTGTTTGGGAACAGGAAACTTTGGGTAACAGCAACACGCTGTAGTGGCTTGTTTAATTAATATCAGTTTAGTAATGTGATTATATCAGCTACTGAATTCAGAAATCCAAGATATTCCTCTCTATTCTTTATTTATCTGCCCTGCTATCACATAGTTTAAGGTTTGTTGGTACAAACACCAACACTTCTCTGCAGGGCTTCCATAATCACGTAATCCACCCGCTCACCTCCTTAAATCGGCCTTATATTTACCTCCGAGTTCTCCCTGGGGGGGTTGAGGCCTCCTAACAAGCAATGAGCTGCTGTTCAGCGAACACTCCGAATCCTTCAGTGGTGATAGGAAAAGACCGGAGGAAAGCCGTGGGGGAGAAACATAGCCGGGGCTATTAAAACTAGACCACCTCCACACACACACGTACGCACACAAAGGGTGTCTGTTGACGACTTTTAACTCTGCCCGTTCAATTCCCTACGCCCGAATCACACGGGCCTTACGTCTGTTTTGTGCATCAACAAATAATCTAAATGCAAATGGTTAATCACTTCTGCTGTGGCCTGCAGCCTTCCAGAAATCAACACTCACACCCCTGACAGACATTCGTACGTTTATTAGGTTAGAAGGGAAGCGATCGCAGGTATGATCAAAGAATTAAGCCTCTTGATTGTACCGTTATGTTTCTTTTGCCTTTCCCTCCAAACAGCCGGGGGACACATTGACTTCATTTGCGTGCAGACCCTCGCGACAGTAATGGATGCTTTTGTGGCGCACTGTAAAATCAGATTAGTTAGCCGCACTTAGAAAAGGGGGGCAAAGCAATCGTTTAAGAAAAAAAAGTGTGTGGAAACAAAACAGGACAAATGCAATTGACTGAGCCTTAATAAAAGACGGTAAACAATAAAAGTAATCTGAATCGGGAATGCTGGAATTCAAAAGTATGGGAGGAGTTGGGTGTGGAATATTGAAGAAATTACTATTTATTCATTGTAATGGTAAAATGCATTTTCTTCACAGAATGCAACACACTGTCCTTTCATCTATTATGTTTGGAGGGAGGCTTAATTACATTTTAATGGCAGTGTAGGCATTTAACCTTTTCTGACACCAATACATTAGCTGCTCTCGCTGCTCCAGTATGAACACCGGGGAATGGATCCTCAGAGCCACGCCAATTACTGGTGGGCGGCTGAAATCGACACTCACTCACACGTTGTTGGGTGTGGATTGGGAGAGGGGAGCCCCCCCAACCCCCCCCAACCTGGAAGCTACTGTATATGGTAATTAGGAGGGCAGAATGCTTAAGCAGGAGCTGCTATTTGTGGATTCCACATCAAGACGCATCTGATATTAGAGGTCAGTGTCTCTTTATTACAACTCCAGACTCTCTCTTCCTCACAGTGAAACTAACACATGAATATCTAATGTCTCAGTATTTTAGATGTGTTTGACAGTGATGAATCATGCGTAGGAAGCCACATGACAACGGGGATAGCTGAATAATTCAACTTGCTTCATCGAAACAGCTTCTGGAGGATGAGACTATCAAAGAATTCTCTTTTTTGGAACAAGGAGCAGGAACTTGCTTTTTAAAGGCACACCATGCTCTGTTTCCCCAAAAGGTTCTGGCCAGTTGGTGGCTGTTAGAGCATTTCTTAGGGGGAGGGGTAATAAAGTTTGCAAATACAATGCAGAGAGGACTGAACTCGCTCTTGTGATGGCTGAGCTCAAACTAAAAGGCTACAGCATTCGACTCGTGGCTTGCAGCGTTTTCCTTTTGAATAATTCTCCACTTCCTGCATTCATTATTGCCTTCATGGTCTTGCCGGAGGAAAAAAAAAATAAAAAAGATGCTTTTGTGTCAAAAAAGACAATGTATTCATTTCAGGGCTGCGGGCGCATGGCTGCTGAGGGTGGGAGCCGTTTCCAAAGCTGTATTCACAAGTCGAGGAGGTCACTTCCTCCCGTGGATGCCTTTTCTTCCACTTTGGCATTAATGCCCAAAGACTGAGAAGCGCTCGCTTGGTTAAGGAGCAATCAGAAAGAAGGAGAGACATGAAGCAAACTATATTTTTGCCTAAAATGGTCCGGATGCTTCACCACCGACCTTCTGCTCCTTTATTTTAACGACTCAACGCATCACAAATGCAACTGATTTCCCTAAATGTGTTGAAAAAAAAGTCTCGTCAAGGCCCCGCCCTTTTTTTTTGTACGTTACAGTGCATCTGTCAAAATTCATACTCTCCCCAAAAGCCGTAGCAGACACCTCTATCCAAGGACAAATCAATTAGCAGCCGACAGGCAGATGGTTTTGAAGGATGTCAGAGCCTGCGCCTCAGGTGAGAGCCATCGCATGGCAGCGAGCAACTGTCAAGTAGGATCCTCGTCTGAGTGATTCCCCCATGTCATCAACACACACACACACACACACACACACACACATACGTCTCCCCAGAGCCTCTGCCAATACCAGACACATGCTGGCACAAAGAGGCCGCTCACAGGATGCCAAAATCAATGCGGAGAACGAGAGAGGAACGGGTGAATATTTCATACGTGTAATATCAAACCGAATCACAAATTAGGCATTCCCTCAGAATATCCTCAAGTGATGCTAAAGAGCAGAGTTTCATACGCCGAGAGTGCAAAAAAAAGCGGCGATCAGAATGTGAATAATTCAAAGAAAGTCAAATCGAAATTCTTAATCCAGAGTGTCAGCCGCGAATTAAGAAATGTTATCTTTTTTTTCCTCTTCCTATAGGTACTGAGCTGCAATACATCAAAGTGCTTAATTATATGACTTCCCTGCATCTTTCATTTTACTTTCCGACAGACGAGATATCAGACTAACTGAATTAGCCAGACTGCTTATCAGCACATAACCCGGATGACCATTTGGTTTCTTGGTAATTGAGGTGTAGAGGAAGCAGGTACAAAGGAAACCATTCTGACAACAGAATGACAGAGAACCCATTGGCTGAGAAAAAGAGCTTTCAGTTAAAAAAAAAAGCCCATTTTCTCCTCCTCAGCTATAATTAAGGCTGACAAGGATGAGACAATACAGTACACAGCGGGAAGCATGGCGCGACAATAGATTACAGACAAAAGAGCAGAGAAAGGAGATTGTTAATTGTGAGACAAAGATGCAAAAAGTAGGAGATAAAGCCACAGCATCTGAGGAAAAAAACTATTGTTCAGCAGTATAGGTAAAAGGAATCCAGGCGAGATGCCACTCCACACCCAGTGTCACATCATGTGGCACATATCTCAACTTTTGTCACACTGCGTCCTGCAGAGCTGCACGTTAACTCTGCCTGACAAGCAGCCAGCTTCCAGTCATGGAAATGAACTTCGCACGACTGCCAAAAAACGTCTTGAGGCTCACTAATTCAGCTTCAAATACCAATCAGATAAAGTGATTAAAGCTTAGCTTGTCCAGATCGTTAAATCGTACCTTCCCCTCCCACAGCATCATCCTCTGATTGTCCACATCTCATTATTTCATTCTTAATCTTCCTTTGCTCTGGAGCAGTGTTACTGCTTCGAGAGCCCCGACTAGGTGCAATTAGAAATGGTAATCATTCCCCTGAAGAGCTATAAATCTAAACAAGCCACGTCTGTTTTTTGTCCTCCCTGAGTTCACTGCTGGACCGTGTTTTAGGTAATTCACAGATAAATCTAACAAAAGTGTGTGATGTCAATGTAGCACCATTCAAAGAAAAGTGAACAAAGACTTGATCTTGGTCTTTTCTGGGCTGGATTTGATGCTGTGCCACCGTAAAGGTTTCCCCCCTGGTTTACTCTGCCACTTTTGTGTTTCTGTTGTGATGCATCGCCATGGCGACGGGAGAGCGGGAGCCACTGGCTGAGCTCTCCAAAGCTCGAAGAAATCCCTGGCGTTAGACCTCAAATCCGGACGGGCTGAAGAGGACTTGTTGAGGATGCAGAGTGGAAACTAGATGGAGAAAAAGCAGGAAGAAATCTCAGATACTTCCTTTGATAAAAGGAAACGTGAGATTGATAAGAGATGAACAGGCAAGTTTGGAGCCTTGATGAGGACGTCAAAATGTGAGTTGATTCTTTTAATTCTACTCTGCTGTCTGTTTATAACAATAACGTGTTCAGGAACAAGCCACTAAGAGGAAGTGCAGATAAGATGGCTTGAAGATGCTCTACATTAATTATACACCGCATACTATATCAACGACTGAATTAGCTCATGTTTGTTTCTTTGATTGTGTGTGGCAACATTAGATCCGGAAATCTCATCAGCCGAGCAGCTGCCATCATTCTCAGGAACGACCCGGCTCTACGGCAGCAGCCTGGTCTCAATCCCGGCAGTTCCAATCAGTCACCGTCCAAATTTAAAGCTTTAATCAGCGTTGGCCAATATAACGCGCCGACAGCTGAAATAGTACTCACTTCTGCCGAGTGTGTCTTTTTACGAGGGCACTGGATCAAAATTATTCCAACCACTTCGCAAATACAACTTAAGTGTGATGAGCTTGAGGTGAATTATGATCAGAACTTCTAACAGCACACACATGCTTAACTTCAGTCGCTGTTTGTCTTTATTACTCCCATGTGAATAAAGAAATGGAGGCTTCTGTCTTATCTAGTATAAGATAAGAGTACAGTGACAGTAAGTCCACCAGCAGGCTTCTCTTTGTGAGTTCATACCTACCTCACTCATTCAATATGATAATCTCTCAGATAAAATCACTGGTTTTCCCATTTCCAGTTCACCATATCCATGAATACAGACAGCTGTGAATGTCTTTTGGAACCAAAATGTTAATTAAGCTATAAATTGAATGTGACTGGGGAAAAAGTAGCAGTCCTTTTTCCTTTTTTTTTCTCTGATGCGTGTTCGGAATGAGAGATATTTACTAAAATGTTGACTGAAATGGGAGAGGACATTATGCTAATGGATGCACCCTGTAACACACGCTTACGGGGAGGATTTCACGAGATGTTGAGTTAATTTGGTGTTTGAATCATTAACCTCTTAATTAATGAGTCTTTAGGACATGGAAGCACTTCCGTCTGACAACCCTGTAAAGATTCATGGAGCTGAGGGTGACTTTGACGGCAGACGGACGGGTTTTTTTTCTGTCCGAATTGAGATGTTCCTCCTGCTAAACCCACTCGTCACAGTCTTTTTTCGGTCGGCCTTGTCTTTCTCCCAGCGGACCTCCACATCTGTCACAACGTGAGACACGTCTCTTCCCTGAGATGCGACTCGCAGAAGCAAAGTTTCTCTGTCGAGAAAGTCTGTTTCGAGCACGTTTGAACTAAAATGTCTCTCCCCGTGCGATGGCTTATCTCATGACGAGACATGACAGTGTTTTTGTGTTGACCTTTCATTTCAGCCTCCTCCTCCGCTTCCACCTTCAGACATTTTGAATCCATCATGGAGGGGGAGACAATTATGAGTTTTCCTAATTACACCCCTTTGTCAGTGTTCCTTCATTTGGATGCCTTGTTAGTCCCGCTCTGACGCTATCAGCGCCCGATCGCAGCCATCGGCCTCATATCCCGTCTCACATCCTCCAACCGGAACAACAGGAGAGCTCAGGCTGATGAACGCCGCAGATAAACATGCATTTGATTATAGGAACTTGGAGCCGAGCCAAAATACCTAACCGTTAGTCATTAAGCACTTTGCTAACTGGCTTCACTTTGGATCCAGAAAATAGTCACTGATTGAACATATATGATGGGAAATCCTCATGCCTGGCTGCTTTAACCTAGGGAAATACAACAGCTGAAAACAGGTTGAGATGAGAGAGTGGAGCAATTCCAATTAGTATGTCACGTCGCTAAATCAAGAGGAACATTCACGCGCGCTTTGTGCACGCTTTACTGGAAATACTCACACTTTAACCTGTACATCACAGAAGGTGCAAGTAAAAGGTCTTTAATTAACAGAGCAGATCCTTATCGTCATGGGAACGGACGGGGTAAGATGTGGCTGCGGTGTTTTTGCCACCTCGGAAGGTTCGAGAAATACACAGTGTGAAACCCCGAGCGCACGCTCACACCGACCTTCAATCAATCCGTGCGCGGCAGACATTTTGCTTTGTCTTAACAGAGCTTTAGAGGCTTACATGTGTGTCCTGGCAGATCAATAGGTGCTCACTATAAAATGGACCCAGGCGTAAATTAGCACTCCAGGGAGCAAAACAGCAGAACAGGATCCACCAGGGTGCAATTTGGCCAAATCCACTTCTGCTGCCTGAGTGGACAACAAGTAGTTACAGGTGCAATTTACGGCAACATTTTTCTTATTTAAGTACAAATAGCATTTTTTAAATATACATCACAGAAATTATTATTATTTACTTTCAGCCTTAGCAGTGAAGACAGTTTAATCTACAGAAAACTAAAAACAAATCAATTTATGGGTGCAGCTAAATAAAATACTGCAAAGAAATGTTACATATTCACTGATCCATTGTCATTGAAGGTTGATTCTACCTGAGAGGTTTGTGCAATCTGCTATAAACAGTTTTTATTTGATTTATTTGGAATGATTTAAAAGAGAGCATGTTTCAAAAAAACATAGTTATAAGCCATGCTCGATGTTTTCCACCTGAAATCAGACATTGGCCATCATTTCTCATTATTTTCCCCTCATGTCCTCGTTAATGCTGCGTAATTAAACATCAACACGGTTGCTTAGCTGCAGAGGAACATGTTTAAAAAATTCCCAGTTTGAGAAAGCTCTTTTTTTGCTAGCCTGTGCAACACTCTTCTGGGCTTGCATTATGAGTGGAAATTGCATGCATAGTTAGGAGTCTCTTGGTGCTTTAGTTTGATTATATTAGTGATGTCTTGGCACACCAAGCATTCTGTTTTGAAGTAACTCTTAGGAGCATATAATTAGACACCTGCTTTTGGTTCAGAATGTCCCTTTTGCGGTGGGTGTTTCTTTCTTTCTAGAATCCCTTCTAATCTGTCTCTCCTATCACCACCACTAACCTCACTAATCTGTCACTGAGAGGGACAATTTGAAGCCCATTTTTGAGCCAGCATGCTGGCAACAGAGAGTTTTTACATTCTTTTATCATTGTGTGCTGATTAGAGTTTATATTCTGTGTCCTGATATACAAAACTATCTCCAAAAAGAAAATCCTAGACTTTGCTGGTGTCAGGAAAGCCTTTAATGCCTCTTTGGACTTTGTAAAATGGAGACTGACTGGCACGCTAACTGATTAACCTGATTAACTGGAGCTACAGGGGAGTGCTTCCACAGGCTGCAGATTGACTCCTCATACTGAAGCCTGTGTTTTCTTATTAGATCAGAGCACAGGAATGAACTGATCCTGTTGTAAATATTAGAAGTTGCTGGAAGCAGGAGCATGGTAAAACCTGACAAGTGTGCTCACAATAACACCATAACTCTAGTAAAGAGTCTACCATAACCAACAGTCCGCTTTCAAAGAAAATATGTTACTCTACATGTACGGAAATATGGAAATGTGCTAAACGTGTCTTTAGATGTGTCTAACAGCTCTTTCAGCCCTATTTCAACCCGCTTCTACTTTTTCCTTTACACTACTCTGTCTACTTCAATAAAAAATATTTGCCCAGTGTGCAGATTGAGAAGAAGCTATGTCTCCCCCTCAACCCATATCCTGAAAATCCCTCCCAATTCACGGAGCGCCATTTAATGTCCGCTCTGACTGGATGAAAACCCCAGTGCTTAAAATGTTATCAAAGTGGTTAATCATCTGAGCCGACGTGCTGCTTGTAGGCGCCGGCGGTGAGAAAGCTGTTACGCCCCACAGGCAAAATCATGCCGCTGACCTTCTACACGCACGCTAATCCCCCCCCCACGCGCACAATGTTTCCGGGCATTGTGCTATATTCTGAATTACAGACATGCACTAACACCAAATTACATCCCAATCTTAATCTGTAAATGCAGATCTTGTAAATCATCTTTTTTAAAGGACTTTTGAGCCAAAACGTGCCAATGCAAACACATTCGCAGACATGGGAAAGACCTATGGAGGCCGTCACAAATGCCCACATGTACACGGGACTGTGTGCGCCCAGACAATAGCCTCGAACTCCCCCCCAGCCCGGCAGGTAATTGCTGTCTATGGGGGGACAGGTGCCTCCACAATAGACTGGCAGTGTCCAGGCCGGCTCCATTCACTGCCACTGTAATTACCTAATTGAAAAAGCCCCCGAGGGATGAGGAGAGAGAGAGAATGCATGTGTGAGAGAGAGGAAGGTATGCGAAGAAGACTAAAATATGAAGAAAGCTGCTTTTCGGGAGGACAATGAAGCTCCGATGCTCACATTTGCTCACATGGCTACACGTGCACGTATGCCTCAATAACGTTTGTTTGCACACACGAACAATGAGGCGTACGACCACACACCAAGAGGCTCGCCGTCTTTTCTTTTCTGAATCGGATCAGCAGGAGTAAATACTGCCGGGTGCAGTCGAGGGGTGGGGGGGGGGGGCTGTAATGGGAAATCTATTGTCGTACGATGAGCGTGCAGCAGGGAGAAGAGGAGGAGGGTCAGAGGGGGCTGAAATATAAAAGCAACAGGGTCACTCTCATTTCTGATGTCGGCCACTCGATCTCTGCTTTGGATTGAAGTTTCTCCTGAGCAGCCGTGGAAACAGCTGGGTGGGAGCATGTGTTGGTGTGTGGGATGTTGATGCATGTGGTTCTTCTTTTTGTGCCCAAATATACTGTATTTATATATCTTTTGTCACCCTCATGGACACAAATGTGTTGAGGAACATCCGATGTTTGATCTGCAATAAAAAGTTACAGAGAACAGCGACTCAGCTGGATTCAAATTTTGATAAATCCCATCTGAGAGTTACTTGACTGTTAAAGAAAACTCATGAGTATCTTTTGTGCAAGTACACAAAAAAAGGGGATAGGTGCATTGGTTTTAGTAATCGGAAAGCCTCCTCTGGAATCACACTTTGTTAAAAAACACAAAGCATGATTGAGATTCTGTCAAAACTACCGCAATAAAAGTTCTGAATACTTCTCACAAACATCAACATATAGATTTAATCCAGATGGTTTTAAAACTGTGACTGTTTGGAAAAATATTTTCATCACTACAAAGAATAAGTCAATTGGATCTTGAGCTCACTCGTGTTCTTCTTCAGCTGTGATCTATGAAGGAAAAGCTATCAGGCTGAATTTTTCTTCTTCTGCTGCTATATCACATAAGCTACCAGGACAAATTGCCAGCAAAGCTGACAAAAGGCTGTGAAAGCTCCTTATCTGGAGTTTCTTTCTGGCTGCCATCAGGGGGGGATTACTCTTAACTGAAGCAGTCCATTTCACAAGTAATGACGGAGCTGGTTGATATTAGCCCGCTCCGGATCACAGCTGGAATATTTGCACAGCGGCATCTTTCAACGCTCACAAACGAATGGATTCAAATCTCACAGAAACACGAGTGCAGCTCGTACACACAGACAACGCGGCTCAGGGAGACGGAAGCTAGCATTTTCCACATTAAAACATGAAAGTGACAGGACGTGTTTCATTTAGCCGCACCAAAAGTTCTCTGAAAAGCTTCCAGCTGATCCAAAAATCTTCAGTTCGGGTATTTCTTTAGTTTTACCTTCCCTTTATTTGGTTCCCTATTATAAACCAGGATTCAGAGCTTTGCTCCTCACATATGAAGATGTTAATGATCAGAGGAAATTTTTTCTTACTACAGTCACCTACTGCACACTGAGAATTGAAAACAAGATTTGTTGCATTTTGGTTTTATTAGCTTAGTTTTTTTTTAATAAGATTTGTATGATTTTCACTTGTGTGGATTTGAATGAGTTGTAACTGAATGATTTACTATTTTATTTAAATGCCTGAAATATCTAGCTAGCATTTCTTTTAAAACCCTTTGAATATTCTGTACTTTTTGTTTCGTGCAGCATCTGAACGCCCTTGCGTATTTGCAGGGATAACCAAGTTGGAATCGTCCTTGGATTTGCTCGCTGCGCTGCACAGCTTTGTTTTTTACGCCGCTGTGCCCGTGATGCTGTGCACAGGGAGGACGCTTCTATTCCCAAGGCCAAGTCGGCGCAGACTCAAGCGGCTGTACTCTAAAACTACAGCTAAATCTAAATCTTCAAAACCACCACGCCTCTATTCCTTTTGGTTAAAAAAAAAAAACCTCTCATTGATGAGCACGTGGGATGTATTTGTATTTGCAGCGGGATTGGGAAGTTCTCCTGCCTCCCGGGTGCTGCAACAAACAGATTCCGGAAACCAGAAACTGGGTCAAACACTGCGGTGGATTTCTCGGAAAACCGACGTGAGGATTGAAGGGCGAAATGAAAAGATGGAACTGAGCTACAGTAAAAGGGCGGGAACGGGGGGTGGTGGTGGATGCAGCAATGTCGTTTGTTTTCGCAGAGCTGAGCGGATATCGGCTGGCTTAGCCGCACGCAAACACTCCGAGTAAATAAGCCGAGAGGTAAATAAACCAATCTGCTAAAATACCCTGTCAGTCAAGCCCTCTGTCAGTCTCTCCACTGAATCGCTTTCACCGAAACGGCAGAAGTCTCTCATTTTGAGAGAGGATGTTACACGCTGGATATCAAACGTACCCTCCAGTCACACGCATGCCAAATAAGAAGTGCAAAACACGACGATCCGTTTGTAGGGGGGGGAAACTCAGGCCTCTCATCTCCCACTGCGGTGACATGTCGGCTGTATCACAGCATGTAAATGACCCCCCCGCTGGGCTGTCTGGGACTACGGGTTGACATGCCTGCTCAAAACTGCGCCTTCTGTGTGGGTATAACTTCTAACACGTGTGTGTTTTGTCTAGTCTGCCGCTCCCGTGTAAGACTTCATCAGTCGGAATAATAAAAATACCTTCTTTTTTTTGTCTTTCCTTAAAAAAATTTGTGTGAAAAAGGGAAAGTTCAGTGTCTATGTTGAGTTAGTCTCCACTTTCCTATTGGACGGTCAGAAGAGGCTTTAATATGCAGTTATTGCTTTATAACAGTTAATTAATAATTCATTTTTTTATAGTTCAGCAGTAGAGCATTAAAAGTAAAGCACGCTGGGCTCAAATGTACAGTATGAGCTGTTGTGGAGCTGTATAAGAGCTCCATCAATACACTTCTGAGAAATTAGGACGCCCTGATGAAACCACAGAGTCCTGTCCAGGTCTCCACAGCTCTAAAGAGAGCTGGGGCATCTTTACGTTTGGTTTTACGGCTCCAGGAAGGAACTTCTGTTTGAAGTAATGAGCACAGCGTTCAGACGTTTGATACTTTTCTTCTTTGTGATGGTTTAAAAAATGACTCGACGCGTTTTTTGGTTAGTTTTTTCTCTAAAAACAGTTGTCCTTTTTTCTTCACTTTCAGCTTCCAGCTTCTAATTCACCTCCAGTTGTAACATGGCTGATTATTTTGTTTCTAATCCCTCACATGGATATTGAGTATTAACAGCAACATTTCCACATTAATCTTCACCAGCCCATCTCCATTTATCCTCAGGAGCTTCTGTCTGAAAGGGGCTCTCCACAGCTCGGTGGGTGTTTTGCAGCATGAATGAGGCTCTCTCTGCATTAGTGAACACATTACATGTTTGTTTTCTCTAAAAAAAATCTCTCTGCCTCGGTTTTCTTTTGATGATACCATTTTCGAGGTTCAACTCAGGTTTGCGGGCGACCTCCAAAAGATCGAGCTTTGAAGCTCAAAGTGCCCTAATTGCCGTATTGGCTATGACAGCCTTTTTCTTTTCTTTCATCATGAACACACTCCATCAGCCTTTTCTCTGGCCCCCCACCCCCCCCGCTGTTCCCTCACCTCTCCTCTTCCACACTGCGACCAGTGACAATAGCATAAAAATGGCCAACCTTACCTGAATTTTTCCCCATTATTTCTCTCTTTTGTCCCCTTCCAACACTCGTGGATTTAATTATCAGGCAGCGAGGCCGCTCTCCCTGCATCTTCCACTCCATCCTCTCTGAAAGCTGGAGGTCACTTATTTAGTCTAAATAGTTTCTCTTGCAGCTGTGAGGACATGAGAGAAATAAAACCGGAGTTATTTATTACGATATAAAAAACACGTAGTTTCAGGAAAATGAAACCTTGGAAAGTGGACCACCAACACACCACTGACCCCCCTTCCCTTCCCAATAACACACACACACATATATACACACACACACCACCTCACCAGGACACCCTACATGTTGCATTTAGGCGCACCGGTCAATAAAGGTAATTGATAAGCTCTCATCTGGAGATATAGTGATGAATGAAGGACTTTTGCGGTGTAATAAATCAAACCACCTCTGGAGTCATAAACAGACCACGGCGTGGCCGACCTAATGGGAATAAGCATAAACTCATCCCCCGAAGTCAATGGCACACAGCGTCATAGATAGGCACCTATAGAGGCGCGTTATTGGCCCATCACTTACACTTTATGAGCACCTCAGAGTCGAGGCAGGAGTGGCGAGGAATCGGGCGTCCCACTCATAGATTATTGACAGGTCCATCGATCTGCTCGGGGAGGCGTTGGAAACAAGTCGTTCATCTTCTTCAAGTTGGATCTTTATGAAACCAACAAAGATGCCTCTTGTTGGTAAAAAATAAAGAAATGAAAAAAAACATAAAAAGCAAACAAGCTCCTTCATCCTCAGCGTTTGACAGAACGCTGCCCTCTGGTGGTTGATCGGCACACTGACTGAAAAACACACAATCACATGTGATAACCTCACAATGAAACCATGAGAATGCACACACTCTATTTCATTTTAATCATAATACATTCAGCAGCGATGAAAACATCACAGACATAAAAATATTCTTTGGCATCAATCGAGAACTTTTACCTTATTCTCATGTTCGACAGTTATCTGTCGAGACACCGACATGCTTATGCAGTGTTTCCCATCCCTGGTCCTCCTAATGAGGGCGGGACGGTTGCATATGTGCACATGGCTCAAACTTTTCAGCATTAAGACAAAACTAGGGGAAAAGTCCCCCCTCCACATACACACACACTCTTGAGTTTTACACACATTCATTGAAATGATCTTTGAGCTGTCAGAGATGACAAACGGTGGTCCAGTTTTCAAATCTTCAGAATAAATTCTTCAATATGGGAAGTCTGGAGCTCCTCCTTTTCCCTTCTGTGCCTTTAGTCAGTCAGCAAAAGTTTCCCATGCAGACAAAAGCAGGAACTCTTTAGAGGGGATAAAGGCAGATATGTTTGCATCTTCAGCAGTGGCATCAGTGTTCAGGGATTTCCATACTGCTAAATTCCTGAGTGATTCGCTAAAGCTGCCTAGTTTTTAGTCTCAGTCTGACACTATTCCAGCTGTCTGGCGGAGCTCCGAGAAAGCTGTTCTCTGTTAGAACTTTGCTGTGCAGCATTTTAAAGGATAAATAAATAAAAAAGGGAGCCATTGGCTGTTTTTTTCCTCGGTTCGGGTCACTGGCGGCCTGCAGCTTCCCCGCTGACCAGGGTCAGGCTGCGGCTCAGCGTCTTGGTGAACAGCGCGTGGGATTTGCCGCAGTAGGTGTGTGTGGTCTTCAGCAGGTCCTCCTCCAGAGGGTCCAGCAGCGCGGCCACTGGGTCGGCACCGAAGGCGTACTGGAAGACAACAGTGTCGTTTAAAGTTCACTGAATGCCACAGAGAACAAGAAAAAGCACTTTTTAAAGATTTATACTGAATAGGAGCTGTTTTATGAGTAAAATGGATTTCATGCTACCAAAGATAAATGCTGTGCTCCCACAATGGGACTCAGAGGGGTTATTTTTTTTCCAGATAAATTAAATAAAACTAAATTCTTTGTGCATATCGATGTCTCACAGGACCGGGCCAAACGTCCGGTTTACAGCTACAGGCTTGCAGTCCCACAATAAGCCGGCCGCAGCGGAAGTTTCATGTCTTCCCAATAATGAAGGGGCCTTTACAACGCTCCGAGGAAATCAAAGGGGAATTAACATTTTTTATGCCGGCGCATTTGCTTGCCGTTTGGATCCCTGATATCAGGTCACAAAGAGAATGGCGCTTTTATGAGCGCGCACTTACACACACCGGCTGCTCGTAAAGCAGCGTTTACAGTTGGTGTATGGATTCCGCGCGGCTGACTGGGCACGGCTGGTGCACAGGCTCCGACTCCGGCCGTAAAAATTAACGGTGGGATGGAGAGACGGGGAGGGGCAGTGTTTGCCGGGTTCCCGTTTCTTTTGTCTGAGGACGATCAATCTGCACTTTATAAGGTGGGTTAACCACTGGAGTAATGATCCTGGTTAACACATCAACCAGGGGAGGGGAACCACAAAGTGAACTTTATCACGTTCATGCAATATCACGGAAAACATTTTTTATTTGAGTCAAATGAAATCGTTAGCCTGTGGACTGTGGACCTGTGCTCACACCTACATTCTAGTTTTTGTACCTCACAACTCTTTAGCTCCCCATAAACTCATCAGAAACTTGGACCTGTTGTAGAGCTTTAAATCACTCCTCAAAACCAACTAGTACAAACTGGCTTTTATTTTATTTGATCAATTTCAGTGTCCAAAAAAGCGCTACATAGGTTTAATGTACCACTATTCTAACCATCTATCCACATTGGCTTTGTATATGAGTCGTTAAATCCTAAAGTCAACTAAACCAGGAATATCAGCTCAAAGCCTTCTTTAGTGTCACGTCACTGACTTTGGTGGCTGTTGCCAACCTCACAGATTAGGAGCCAAAGGCAGCTCATCACTCAGACCGGCCCTAAATGAGTGACCTTTTCTGTTTGTGTATTTCCTCTCTTTCTTTTAAATACATTGAGCCCTGACCGGGGAGTGGCAGCACGCAGGACGATTGACCGCATAGAGAGCAGACTTGATCACAGGGCTATAAAAGCCATGCTGTGGGGGGGGGGGGGGGGGGGCAAATGGTGAAAGTGCATGTGTGTGTTTAGTGCTGTAATTGATCCTCTCCCACAAAGCCGCAGTCTTAACTGCAGGCCGTGGATCAGGTATGGATCAGCCATCCGCCTGATCTATGTCCGATAGGAAAGCGATGAGACTCCCGGCGTTGATGGCTTCATTAAGTAAATGCCACTCGTGTCGTCAATATCGTTACACTGTGAGTAAGCAACTCATAAACATCCTCACGGGGGAAATTAGCTTTCGCCCCGGCCGTTTGTCAGCGGGGGGGATTTGTGCGCCCCGATGCAGACAATCTGAGTCCAAAGCACTTTGGGTCTTCAGGGTCAGCGCCAATCCAAAAGCTCATCTACGAGGACCAGGGGCCGGGCAGCGCAGGGCAGATGTCTCCCCGGGGTTAGAAAAGGGCTTTTCATCACATGTTGAGCTAAATTACACCCACAAGACCTCCAAAGGGCTTGTCAAACCCTTTTTTCAAAGTTGGATTTATCAAAGGGACTTAACAAGAAGACGCTTGTTTCTTTTTTGCTCCCTGATGGAAACAGGAAGTGTGAGCAAAATGAGACCTCAGATCAACTGTTTACGGACAAAGAAAACCCTCTATAGCCCAAATAAATATCTGCCTGTAGAAAGTTCCATCACAAAAAGTCCCTAAACCCTCAGACACTTTTTTCCAGATGAACTCTTCTTAAATATTCAAATGCAAATCAAATCATGATAATAAAAAAAAAAGTAGCAGCCAGGTGCTGCTCATAAAACGCATTTGCTTCATTCATCATATGCAGATGTGAGCAGCTGTATACAAGCAGCTGTTTGGGCAGTTTGTTACTGTGGAGCTTCCGGGTGTGTGTGTACAACGTCCCAGGACAGAAATACACCAGCAATGATATCCAGGAGGGAAGATGCCACAGCCCATCGGTGACATGTGGCATCATGCATAAAGAAGGAAAAGAGACGTCTTGTCTTCAGAGAAGATGGGAGAAAGCACCGGACCTACAACGAAAGCTGAGCGCCTAACGTCCTCACTGCTCTTTAACATCTGTGAAACATCCCTTTTAACAAAGAGGTCTTATGAGCTTCTATGTGGCTGATATTACGGACCCAAAAAACCCTGACTGGGCTGTTTGGATACAGCTGCAGACATGCAAAACCCAAACGGACCTTTCTAATGGCCTGGTACACGGCCCTGAAGGCGGGCTGCTTGTTGTCGTGGTAGACCCCTCTGTTCCCGTGCAGAATGTAGACTCCGTCCTCCTCAGCAGAGGCGCAGTTGCTGCCGTAGATGCAGTGGTCGGGCCGGTAGTTCCACTTGCACGGGAACTCCATCAGCAGCTCTGCGAGTGGAGGGCAGAGACACAGAACGGTGGACATCCACAGCGTCCGTAAGGCATGTAAACACCCCCCGTGCTCGGTAATGTGGGTCCACACTGGCATGGTCTTACCGGGGTTGTGGTGGAAAATGATGTTCAGAAGGTCCTGGTCCCCCCAGGTTATATTCAGCTTGTATTTCTGCAGGAGAGGCATCAGCAGTTCTTCCCAGCGCAGCCCCACCGGCGTCATGTCGTTCTGTGGGCGACCGGACAACGTCAGTCAGCGTCACATACAGGGAGAGGGGGCCATCTTGTGGTCTGAATAAGGCAGCGCGGCCCCACTCACCCTGAAGAAGGCTCTCCTCATCCTGGTCAGGTTCATGAGCATGACGCCCGAGTTGACGCCGGTCGGGCCGTAGAAGGGGTGGCGGGCGAAGCGGCTGTACCAGGCGATGCGGGGCTCCTCGTGCTCCGGGGCCATGGCGGCCAGCTGGGACGGCTTAAACCGGGACAGGAAGGCCCACAGGTGGTCCACGGACTGCAGGAAGAGGATGTCCGAGTCCACGTACACAATCGAGTCCACGTCCTTTAGGATTAGCTGCAAAGGGCAAAGGTAGATGGAATAACAGTGAGGATCTGGTAACGGTGACGTCACGGTTCCGGTCTGTGTGGTCTCAGAGAGGAACTCACAGGTAGGAAGAGCCTCTGGGAAGCACAGGGTTTGAACAGCTTCTTCCACTCGGCTGCGTTGTCACTGGGGAAGCTGATGGGGTGAACCGTGTAGTTGAACTTGGAGCGAACAAAACCGGTCCACGACTCCAACTGCGAAACAGATGAGAGCGCTCCGGTTTTTCCGGTGCACAGAAACCCAAATACCCGACATGTGGAGCAAAAAAAAACAAAAAACGACACACGGTAACACGGTTAAAAATAAGATATATATCTCACGGCCTCCATGAAGCCGGCGTGCAGCTGATCCTCTGCAAAGATGTGCAGGTGGAGGCGCTTTACGCTGAAAAGCACGGCCGACTTGATCATGGTGACGGTCTCCTCCAGCCTCTCCCCGCAGGCCACCACAGCCAGGTGCATCGGAGGCTCCGGTCTGCCCCCAACGCCACGACCAGCCGCCTCCATCTGACCGCCCTGACGCACGGCAATCCTGCAGGGAGAGAAATTAAACAAAACTGAAAGGCAGTTTTAAAATCTTTTCTATTGGGGACAAAAACCAGTGTGAGGGTGACATGTGTTTATGGATAATGATTTAAATGATTAGATAGACTTTCTAAACTTAAGAAAAGGGGGAGAATCTTTAGGGCCCTGCCTTATTTTTATTCTTATGTGTCCTCTATCAGATTACATTTCATAGCACCATAGATAGGCTGAAGACCAGACACAGGTCAGGAGACAGCTGTTGTTTCCTCTGAGCCACTTCGCTGCTCTGCTGATGTGTTTAAGGTTAGGTTTATAAGGAAATGTTTATTCAAAACTACTTCACAGGATCAAAACTTTTCCTGTAGTCATATATTTACACTATCAGACCATTTCCCCTCTGCTTTGTCAGGTTTTCCAGCCATTTTTCACAGCTGCTTTCACAGTGTAAGTTTTGATTGTCCAACACATTCCGGTGCATCTCTGCACTCACAGCGTCGCTTTCTCATTTCTCCTTTGCTTAACACACAGCCTAGAATACCTAATAAACCACAACCATAAAAAGCACCGTCTCTTTTTTTACCTATTGGACCAGTGTGGTGGATTTTGGTCCCCATTCCTGGCCGCAGCCCCTCGCCTGGCTCCGGGGTCTCTCGGTGGGATGGGACCCCTCTTCGCTCCGTTTCCTCCGACCGACACGTCCGAGTAAAACGGCTTATTGTACACGTACAAGCCCGAAAACACGGCGAATACCATGCACAGTATCAGTGCACGTATGTAGCGCCGCATTATGACGCTTGGAAACGTATCCTAAAGCTAAAGTCATTACACAAAATCTAACGTTTCGGACTAACCGTGAAGTGTGACGCCATGACGGAGTACTTCCGGTTGCCTTTAAGAAAATAAACATCTCCATGGTGGGTTTTACGGGTGGTGTGAGGGCGCCCTCTGGCGGCCATATTTAGGTTCTGCAACTTAATGTTTTGGGGAAAATACCAAGTTTTAAGAAGGGGATGCTGTTTTTTTTTCACGAAGCATGGCTACTGGAAGAAGTCTCCTCCACTTTCTACATGTTTGTTAGGGGATTTAACTTTTTTGAACAACTGTTTTGTTACTTCCTGGTTCCGTTCCATACGAATGGCTTCTTCACAGCCACTTTAACATAGAGTCAATCTCTGATTAGCCATCATAATAGAGATAGATAGATAGATAGATAGATAGATAGATAGATAGATAGATAGATA